>VXBB01011485.1:9518-27189 GCA_013399915.1 Illadopsis cleaveri
GAAAATGTAAGTTCAGCTTAAAAGTGCGCACAGAGTCTCTTCTATCCTGTGGTCAAGTGAGATGAAATGACTGAGCTAGCAGTAAGGTGGGAGAGAAAAAAATGTACATGATTAGTTTAAAATCTTACAGGATAACAAAAGGAACATTTGAGGATTATTTATGACGGGGTAATGTAAACTCTGCTTGCAAAATTTCCCATGTTTAAAAGAAAAGGCATTAGCCAAACAAGTGCCTGTAGCAACATTTCTTGATCACTACTCTCAACACCTGAACAATGAAAACTTGTTCATCTAAATTCAATGTACTTTCTAAGGGGAGTTTTGCATGTTTACTGAGAATGATCAAGCACACATGCTATTTCATCTAATTGTAATTTTTAATTTTTCATTAACTGAGCAGCGCGTTCTGTTTTATATAATTTCCTTCCCATTAAAAAAACCCACCCCGAACAGATTTCTTTCTTCTTTTTCTCATCATTCACAGAAAGTTCATATCCTTAATGGATGACAAAGTAGGCAGTAGCATGAGAGTGTGAAGAGGTTTTTCCCTGACCGGTTTCATTCAGGTACTCCCAGCTCTGATAAATGTACTACATTAAGTGTTATAAGTAGAGATAAAGACACAAGTCCTTACAGTAAATTCTCTTCAAGTAAACTTCCTAAATTGTAGCCATTGAAGAACAGAGACTAGACAGAGTTAGTGACACTTGAGTTTCATTTCCAGGTCTACCATTAACAGTGTTCAACTACATTTTCCGGCTCTGTATCTGTGAAACAGAGTCCTGGTATTTAGTTTTCCATTACAAAGGGTTGTAATCAGGATAAGACAGTAAATGCTTTAGTGCATTACCATGGCAGAAAAATACAAGAACATAATCTTACACTGCCTGTAGAAAAGCTGCGACATTATGCGGTGTGACTTGCTGTATAATACCATAGTCAAATCAAGAGGATCATCTCATTCCTGTTTGAATGCCATGATTTCTAGTCAGAATTAAATATGCTGGTGCTGCTGCAGCTTCTATGTTTTGCATTACTCAGGCATTGGAAGTAAACATGCATCATCAAGGTTTCTTATTCCTCCACTAATTTTCAAATTCATGAAATGATGTAATGCAACTTATGCATGTAATGATGACGTTTGGTTCTTTGGATTAGTAGTTGCAACGTATTTCTATAATATCTGAAGTCAGTGTTCTTATTGTTTATATTTATACAATATAATGTTTTTACCTGTGACCTTGCAATCATGAATTATTATGCTAGTAGGAGAAAGGTACAAACGCTATTATTATATGACACTGGTAGTCTTGTTTGAATGTCATTAATATACAAGGGGAAAATCAATTAGCAAAACACCATTTTTGAAATGTAATTTATTAACACTGTGTAAGAGTATTCTTTGGTTGAATAGCTCTAAGACAAGACACAATATAATGGCATAGGGGCTACTTCAGTTAGGGCCTGCACCTTCTCTCTGTGGACTGCAAGATGAAATTTTCTCATTTACTTGTATATGAAAACAATTGCACAGTAGTAAGCAGCTCTTTTGCTTCAGTAATCATCCATTGTCTCATTCTCACATTCCCACATGATATGAATGGGAATCTCCCAAATTTACGTGTGATGACTTCATATCTATTATGGGTATTTAATATCAAAGTATGTTAATAAGAAAGAGGAGTGGTTTAACAGAAATGATAATATTTAAGAAAAGCAGTAAACATTATAACCTGTTTAAAAAAGGTGCTTCACTTTCTCTGGACTGTTAGGATCCATTTGTATCTGCTGTTGTTAATAATAAGTAATATTCATAAACCAAAGGAGACAAAATAAGAACCTGGATGCCATTTTTTGTTACTCATCATGAAAACTATGTAAAGTAGGCAGGATTTTTTTTAAGGGTATATTTCTAATTATGGCACTCATATAAACAACTGTGGAACTGCAATGGGCTCTTTATCATGAAGGTAAAAGCTGTTCTTGGCAGAACTGTCTCCTTCTTTCAATATGGCTCTTAAAATCATTTGTGCAATAAAGACAACTGGAGCTCACTTGTGGATATGGAGAAAAGTTGATCTTGATTTTTTTGGCCAACATTTGAAATTTCTGTGACGAGGGTGGCATGGAAATCTCTGTTATGTGCAGTAGCAAAGGACAAGATTAGTTCAGCTGAGTTCTGGCTGAGCAACCTGGTGTAACAGAGAGAAAAGTTGAAAGGAAATACGGTTCTTTCCTGTGGCAGTCTGTAGTTCTATTTATATATTTATTATGGAGTAATGAAAGCAGTAACATTTTTACAGTGAACAGTAAATAATCATGGGATGCCAAAATACCCAATCCAGGGTAGGGTATATTTATGTTTGTAGTATATACACACACAAAAAAAGTGCTACCTCTTGGAGGAGTGTTGGGCTAAAGATTCTTTGGTATTTTTTACACAGTCTTGACTGCATGTCTCTAGATAGATCAAATGTTTATCAGTAGTGCCCTTATATCTTCCCAGAAGGCCTGTGTGTGCTTGCTTGTGGAATATTATGAAGTACTCCAGGAAAAAAAAAAACCCAAAAGATCTTTAACAGCNAAAAAAAAAAAAAGATTTTTAACAGCTACAGATTTCTCCAGTTACCTGTCCTCAGTGTGGGCACTAGAATATCAAAAGATCTGTTGCACTGGGGACTTCCTGAGACTTTGAAAGGCAGGGTGAATTTCATCCTTAGATGATTAAGAACTGAAACAGGCTCCTGAAGTACAGAAAAATTAATTTAGCAGTTATAAAGACATCAAATTTATGACACCAGAGAATGAAGTGCAGAATGTCCTCCCCTGCCTTGCCAGAATAATTAGAGAACAGTTCATTCATATCCTCTCTGTTGCTTCTGCAAAAAAATATCAGTCGTGTGACGGGACTTCTGCGATGGAGATGCTGATGAACTCAGCCCACAGGTTATTTAACAGCTGGAGAGTGGCAACATCCCTGATACAGACTTTCAGACACTAGCCAGTGGCTACTGGCTCCATGTTTGAGCTTCCAAATGTAAAATTATTTGAATTTTTTACTTCTGCTCATGTACTATGGATGACTTTGATTCTTTGCCCTTTTCCCGCTAAGGATTTTTGCTTCACCTTTAAGTGACAAGTTCAGATATGAAGTTCTCGATTTTTGTCAGTTTAGGTCAATTGTGAGCACAGTATTTGGATTAATAATGCTTAGTCTTCCACCTTTCTATTCCATATAAAATAAAATTGCCTGAAGATATCCACTGTTATCTAATCTATGATATTGTGATATATACGCTATCAACTTTAACATTTTTAAATCTTAAGTGAATATATGATATCACTGTTTAATACAAATAGATCTGAATTATCATAAATATATTTAATGCATAATGCATGTCAGGTATTATTGTCAGTAATGGATGAGGAACAACACTAGGATAATTTATAAAAGTAGAGAAAATAATTTCTCAGTGTTTTTCAGGGTGTTGCTTTCTAGTAACAACATTTTGGTCATAATACATTTCTAGCATAACTTAAATGACTTGTGCAAATTACTGAACTAACATGAGTGCTTTTATTATACCTGAAACACCGCAAGTGTCTTGCATTGATAAAAATGTGTATAAAACCAGTTCAGCTCTTTTGCTTGCTTCAAGTCAAACAATAAAACAAATTTTTCTTGCTTACAAAGTAAAAAAGCCCTCCCCTCACCCCTGTGTGTGAGGTGCCAATGAGTTGGAGAGGAACCTTAATGTTTTCCCTAATAGTGGGGAATCCTTAAATGATAGAGATTTATGGAGAGAACAAGCAGCTCAAGTGAAGGAGGGAACATTGCTCAGGCACACTGTGGGCTGCACTGGTGCTGAACCCAGTGGGATTGCTCTGGGGGAGGGTGAACTGTCACTGCTGGGAGCTGGTAAAAAGCTTTTCTTCAGCTTTCCCATGACTCTGAGGTGTGCCAAGCCTATGAGGGGCTGTACCTACCCTGTCAGTTTAGGATACTCTCAGGCTTTGCTTGTATACATTGTTCATTTTTAGGCTTCCCCCTGGAACAAATAATTCCCTTCCTGCTAACAGAAAGCTTAAGGCTGATTTAGCAGGCATTTCACTTAATTTGGCATTGCACTGGGATCATATAGACTCGTGCTGGGCTTCATTTTCTCTGTTCATGTGAGGTACAGCAATATCCAGAAGGCCTTGGATGTTTTTGTGTCCCTTTGGTGCCATCAGACATGCGCCACACATTTTATGTCTCCTACCAAATTGTAGAAATCTGTCTGAAAGTAATGTGGCCTTTAATTTTTTAGCCTTCTGACTTTTAACCAATGACTAAACAAAACTGTGATGTTGTAGGGACACACAGATATGAAATGAGACCTGAGAAGATCTGGCTTGCTGGAAGCAGCCCAGGCCGGTGCTGAGGAAAAGTTTCTCAGTACCACACAAGAAGAGGTGACTTGGTGGCACCTTGGCATGGCTGCTTCTGACCATGGGCTTGAGTATCTTGAAGGAAAAACCCTGAAAGCTACCTACTAAAAAGATAAGGATGTCAGTAGTGCCCATATATCCTCCCAGAAGGCCTGTGTGTGCTTGCTTGTGGAATATTGTGAAGTACTCCAGGAAAAAAAAAAACCCAAAAGATCTTTAACAGCTACAGGTTTCTCCAGTTCCCTGTCCTCAGTGTGGGCACTAGAATATCAAAAGATCTGTTGCACTGGGTGGATGAGAGGCTGCATGGCCTCAGGAGTTTGTAGCTGATACAGACTGTGCAGGGGTTGAAAACTGGTGTTCCAGACTTTCCTTTATGCCAGGCTGATTTTCGCTCTCGAACAAGCTGGGGCTGTCAGACACCACAGCAGTATGGCTGTCCTCTAGGTGTCCCCTAACGGGTTTTTGGCATGTTGGGAGCTGTCACTAACTGATACACCGGGTCAGGTTGCTTTTACAGAGTACACCTGAGAGGTCCTGTTAGACATGAGGCATTGATTAAGTGATTACAAGATCTAAACAGTACTAGAATGGCCCGTGGCTGGAAGTGGTAGGGAACTGTTGTGGAGCCAGTTTGGAAATCAGCCCATTCCACATAAACAGGACTTGGAGCTGAGGCTTTCTTCTCTTACAAGGAAGAAATACAAGGGCATTATAGACGTGGTCTTCAGTATCTGGCTCAAGAGGTCAATCTTAGTGACTCTCAAGTAAAAGAACATTAAGCATGCAAGATTGGGCATAAAAAACCCCAAAGTGCCAGAACAGAGATTCCCTCTGCACTCTTGGTTCTGTTGTTTAGTTCATGGACATGATGACAGTCTTGAGGATAGAACATGAAGATTAAATTATATCACCCCTGTACCGTCCCTGCCTCATTTAGTGCAAAATCTGCAAGACAGAATGCCAAGAGATCAGGATTTGTCACTGACCCCTTTGAGAGGTATGGTAGCAGCATGATACAGCAAAGTACTGGGGGTTTTTTTGTTTGCGGGTTTTTTGATTTGGTTTGGTTTTTTTGGTTTTTTTGTTTGTTTGTTTTTCTTTAACCCATGCAGAACACACAGAAGTCTGATAAAAAATGAGAAACCTGTAGTTGTTTCCATACCAAGTTAGAGGACTAAAAGCAGTAAAGGATTATAAGTTAAGGTATTAACACAAAAGCACATTTAAACCAGTAAATTATGAGTACTAGATATTAGTACTAAAAGCACACAGAAAAGTTGTGCAGCTGTGCTAGATAAATAAGGGATACATTTAGGATGTGCACCTGCAAAAACACTGGTTTGCCATTTTGTAATCAGTGACAATTATAGTACCTCAGCAGCAGGGTAAACAGGAGGACCTTTATTTTGCACATCATAAAATTGAAATAAAATTTTTTTTCTAGTGTCATTAGATTGGCATATTTGATGGAGTTAATATGTTATGCAAAGATATGATTATGTTAATTGGATACATTGATTTTTGTTGTTAAAACAAGCATAAAGTAGCCTGGACTTTGTTTAAGTGAGTCAGCTGAAAAAAACCTCTCCAAATGGTACAAAGCAGAAGTTCTGTTCAGTGTGAGATGGTTAGCCTGGCTTGGGGAGTGGGGAGAGTTTAGTATGGGCTGTACTTCTGGGCCACTGTTTTTGCTTTGATCTACAGGACCACATCTTGTGGAACTTCATGTAGAAATCTCTTGATCATACGTATTCACTTCTCTTCAAGAACTTGTAAAGCAATAGTTTGTTTCATAAGAAAAGATAGAAGTCCTGTTAGAGTCCAAACTGTTGTCCATTGCCTTTTATTTTTATACTTTCCATTCTACAAGAGGGAAAATACTTTCCATTCTTAATTACACATGGAGAAGTGACTATCATTCCTGGGTTTTATCCCCACTCCTGAGTGGTATTAGCAAGACAGCCAACCTTTCAAGCTATCCTTAGTGTAACTAACTGTAAAATTGGGATATTAATGCTTAATTGAGATGGGTATAGTAGGGCTTAATTGATTAATATATGTGAAATGTCACGAAGTTTGCAGGTGAATGACATTTTAGAAGGGTCAGGTAGGACTTTCCTTATATTTGAACATAACCAGTATAAATAGTGGCAAGAAGTGATCATTATGAACAATTTTTACAAATACATTTACTTAGCTTTCCACTGAAGGACAAATTAATATACTTTACAGTGAATACAATTTGAAGTGGTAAATGTAGAAGAGAATTAACATGCATTTCCATTCACTAGAAGAAGATGAATGCTAATAAATTTCCTTGCAGATAACAATTTGAAAATATTATTTTCAATACGTCAGTTTATGGACCAGTATGATAAAAAATATATATTCATTATATATAAGTGGTCATTAAACTTAAAATAGAATCTAAAATCAGTGAACTTGTCAAGTCTTTTTTTCTCACTTACCTGTTTAGTTGATGAAGGCTTTGGTCTTAGCTTTTCTGCTTAAACAGAATGATGTTAAATGTTAATATAAAACAGATACCCTCAAACTTTCCAGGTAAGAAAAGATTTTTAGACCTTTGGTTACGTTAAAATTAGAACTTTTTTCTGTTTGTGACAGTATGGACAGTTCTGTAGCTTCAGTAACATGTGTATTTTTTCATAATGAAAACTTAACAGTAGGGAAGAACTGTATTTAACATCTTGCTATGCTTTTATAAGAATTAAAATTTGGAATAAACAGAAATACTCATCATGCTCATCATGTCCCTTTGAGGTTATTTCACCAGCTCTTTTTTTCCACATTGTGAAGAGCTTAATGGTTTTTTTCCAATTCATTTTCTTTTCAGTCAGACTTGTACTTGCTGTAAGATCAAAAGAAGAGGAGAAAGTGTCCAAGTTAGGTCCAAGAGGTTGGGATTTTCCACAGGAAGCTCCACATGCTGTATCTGAAGTGTGAGTCAAACTGCATTTCGAGATTACAAGGCTTCAGTACCACGTCTGAGATGCCAGGTGAGACCTTTCCTGACTGGGTAACACATCCTCAAGAAAAGAAAAGAGAAGTTTTAATTACTAAAAATCTTAGTGAAATATCAATAAATATTTTAATAGGAGGTTAATGAATTGACATAAGGTTAAACAAGTCAATGGACCCTGCTTATAACCACACATGACTGCTACTGCATAACCCATGCTTTGACACGTGGTTCTCAGACTGTAAAATTTTGCAGGTTCTCTTACTTACTTACTGCTTAGCATTGCTTTGAAAATTATTTGCAAACAAAACCTTCTTATAAAGTACAGCCTACTGGTTGTTTCTTTCTTGTTTCAGTAGAGAAGTCTAGGTCAATGACAAATTCAGAAAAAAAATGCTAGAAGTCTGGCTGGCTAATCTGGATATTTCCTTTTATTGTGAGTATTAACTGTGCATATTTCTCAAGAGTTTTGGGCTGAGAATAAAGTAGTTTATGTTGGTTACTGCTACTTCTCTATGAACTCAATTTGTGAAATGGTGTTTTGTCCTGCTGTCCTGTTGTCCTGATCCATAATGATATATGTTATAACAGGTCCCTTTTTGCTGGGTTCTGCCACATAAATCAAGCTATTCCAATTAAAATCAACGAAGTTGTTGTTGTGGTAGGCTTTTTTTTTTCCTTCTGAGAGAGAAAAACAATTAATTTGCAAAAGTTTTATGAATAATAATATTTTAAGCTTCCTGAACCTTTTTTCTATGTCTTGACATGAAGTCTTTTTTAATAATGTTGTGACTAAGTCTTAAAACCAGAGCATCATCTGTGACTAAACCTTTTAGCCTTCACTTTTTATTACAGAATTCACTTGGCCTTGTCTTACCAAGGTACAGAATCCTCTGCATGTGACCCAAATGCAGCACAGTGGTCCAACTCACACAGAATCACATGAATGACTCTGTCACTCAGATTCACCAATACAATCATTACTACACAGAAATCCCAATACGTAACCCTGTGGTGTTTTTTGGTTATGGCCAATCAATGGTGTTAAAATGTGCTACACTCTCAGCTTCAAAATGGAAATCTTACACCATCATGGTGTAACTCATGGCATCTCCATTTTCATCCAGAGACAGACCCTGGGAGACTTTGAAGTGATTTGATTTGTGATGTCCATTCAATCATTGCCTATTTTTATAAATATGTCCACTGGTATCTGTTTCTGTTTTGATTTTGTAATGTGGACATTTCTCTGCTTGAACCAAAATAGTTTGTTCCTAATTATTCATATATGTTTTCCAACACCATCAGCTGACAGTAGCTTTACTCATCTGAGTGGGATTCCAGCAAGAAACATAAGCATGGAGAGCTCTAAATTATATTGTTACCAATCTTCTACTATACTGTTATCCATCCACTTTCATCTTTACTTGAGAGGAACATTTAGTGATCTGAAGCTCTGAACCATTCTATTGTGATGGTGGAAAAGGTCCCCAGCATGATGGCCAAATATCAGCATGTTTTTGGATACTTTTATATGTATGGAGTCAAAGTTGGATTCCAAAATTAAGACAAGAATTTCCTTAAGTTTAGCACTGGTCTGTCTCTAATAATCTCTGCAGTATAAACAGGAAATCTGTTTGGTTTTAGTCTGCTATTCCTTTTGTGTTTCTCACCAAATGAAGGCTTATCCAAAGATTTTTTTTTTTAATTTTTGTTATTTGTACAGATGGTATGGAGACTAAAACATAACATACAACTTACAGAGGACCACTCTGTTCTCAATGAATCATGCATTACTTTGGCTCAGTTACTTTCTTTTTACTTTCCCACTTGGGTAGTGAGAAGGGTCTAGAAACAGGTTTTTGTAAAAAAGGAGTGGAATACTATTGGCAAAGTTGTAATGAATCTAATCTCAATATCACAGGACTGCTTGACTCACAAGTTGGAATATTTTCCTGCATTTCCTGTTCACTGTAATGCCATTTTCTTGTTACAGTTTCTGCAGAAAATACCTTACCCTGCACCGGGCTCCTTTGTTCTTGCACTTGCTTACTCATGATTTTTTAGCTTTTGAAGAACTGAAAATTGTCTGACTGAAATGTGATAGATGCAAGAGAACCTGGAGAACCTAGGACAAAAATGTCTTGTAGGACCAGCAGGTACTATAGAATCTACAGTCTACAATTAGTCACTCTTTCTGCTTCATCTTACCTCGGAAAGGTGATTATGCATGTTACTCAATTTGAATGATTTCTCAGTTGGTGTGGTTTTTTTATGCAAGGAGAGTAGAAGAAAGGAATAAAACACTAAAGTCACCGTTCAGGAAGAGTGAAATTAAACTACACCACCTTGCTTTCCCATGCACTCTCTCACATTTTCAAGACACGTAAAACCTGTTTCTTGTAGTTTTCATGTTTATGTATATCTCTCTATATTAATAGACAATATATTGCTTGTGGAGAACTCTGGAACCTTCAGCTCTTCTCTCTTGCATCATGTGTGTGCATGTTCTTTTCCTAGTGATGTCTCCAGATGCAGAATTAATGCTGGCTGTGCTATATTTATCCCTCCTCACCCAGAAGGATGGGTGGATGAAAGTAATGAGTGAGTAAGTTTAACAATCTGCAGAGGATGGTGGCTTTTGTTTGGGCTGCGTTCTTTCTTAACCATCCAAATTGTTAGCAACTTCCATACATTTCTGTGGGAATCTTTGCTACTTAAAAGGTAAAACAAAACCCAGCAACTGCTTTGGAAGTGAACAATGGGGAACAAAAACATTTGCTACTTAAAATATAGAAGTTATTCCATATTCCAAGTGTAGGAGGTTGACTACTAATTGGACTCTATTCCTGCTTACTGCTCTTCTCAGCAGAGTATCATGCATCTGTTATCTCTGTGGAAGGCTGTGGTTCTCCCCTTTGCTGGTATAACCTGCTCAAAGATGTAAGATTAAAGAATGAGGCCGTGAGAAGCAGGGAAGGAATGTTAATTCCTTGTTAATGTCAGGTATTCCTGCACCTTGGCTTGAACTCCCTCTTGATCATGCAATTTTCTGTTGGGGTAAAGACACATCTTTAGGGGCATGGGCTCGTAGGGGCACAGGGCCCCATCCAATGTCTATTTTCAATAGTATATGCCTGTTTTTAGATAAGTCTCTCTTATTTTGCAGTGTTGTTCTCAAAACAAGATGCAGAATGCCTATTCTTGGATTAATCAGGTGAATATAGTTCTTTCTGAGAAAATCAAATCAAAACAAAACAAAACCCCAACAAAACAAATAAACAAAATTCTCCCTCTGCCTTTTACCCTTCCCCCCACCCCCCCAAAAAAAAGGAGGGCCCATAAACCCCTCTCAAAAACTCAAAACCCCAAAACACCTCTGGCTAGTCTGGTAATTTAGTTTTACAGTGAGCTGCCAAGACAGCTGGAACAAGAGAGAGAGCAGCTCGACGAAAGCTGCTCTGGCCTCTGCACCCACTTCCTTTGTTTTTGACCTTTGTATTCAAGCACTTCCTGCAATAATTTTGTTTTGTCTTTGAAACCAGCACTGTGTGACAGACAGTTGCTGCCCCCGACATTGTGACAGAGATCTGTAACAACAAAATACCTTGGTGAACCTCAAATCTGTTATTTAAAATAGAACTGCAATGTTGTATGGCCTCAAATTGGACTTTATCCTAGCTTTAGTACCCTTTTTCCCCCGAGTTCTGATTGTTGCATTCTTATGAGCAAGCATCAATGCCCAGGGATATACAGTTGCTTCAGTATTGCAATTTACTTTCCCACGATTGTGCAGCCAGCCAACCTGAAATTCACCTATACATAATGGATTGTAGGGAAGTATAGCACTTCAAATCTGTTGTGAGTCAGTCGTCTTAGGCTTAGAGAAAAATAATCTCTGTGTATTTGTGCAACATATAATTATAGGAGAAGTGGTAGCAAAAGTTTCCATACTGAGCTTACTGAATTCTTTCAAATTAAAATCTTGTGATCTTATTATTGTTCTGTGCCTCCATGACTAGCAACAGGACTTTGAAACTTGGCAGAAGGAAAAGCCTGGCTTTATGAAAAAAAAAAAATTATAGTGCATAAATTATAAGGGACTGAAAAATAAAATTTCTCATCTTTGGTTTGTGAAATCTTGCAACAATCTACAAAGCTTGGGATGCCCCATGTCAGCATCTTTCTTCTGTATGCTGTACTTTAGCTTGGAACAACTCTTTTGCTGCAAGTATTGTCTACTTGGGGCAAAGAATTTATGTTTTTTTGCTCATCTTTTTACTGGAAACAATTTTTGTTATGTAATACCTACACCAAACAAGACAGAGTAAAACAGAGTATTGTGTACAGTTAGAGTATCAGACCCAGGTCTTGGGAGGTGCAGCTTCAGTTCCCCCAGTGGACTATAGATAATAAATACAAATTTTTATACACATAAAGTATCCATTCTATGCCCCAGTTCCTTTTCTTTGTAGGATAATAATAATAATAATGTTTTTCTATTTTCCTGGCATAGAGTGTGAATAGGTGCATTAAAAATGCTAGAAGTTCTGGTAATACAGTGCATTGAGGAACTTAGTGATATTTTACCTGGTTGAGGTAATTTACTTATCTCTGTCCAATCTACAGTCTAAAGGAAACAGAATTCTGCATGTTGTAAAACCCAAACAACCAAACATCAAAAGCCACCAAAAGACAACTCTGTACCACAGCATGTCTTATGAGAAGGCAGAAATAAATTGCACAATTAATTGTTTCTATGTTTTAGTTGCTGAGCAGGTAACTTATTAAACATCATTCCAGCCTAATAACTATAGTGTGCTATATAATATATATAATATTATGAGGATTATATGGATATAATTGGGGATTTTTAAATCTATTTGGGTCATACTATGGTCAACAAAATTGTCATTACCTTTATTGGAAATGAGAAGAGATTACTGAGCAAAATTTTATGAAAGTGTTTTTTTTTTTTTCCCTGTCATCAAAGTTTTTATGTTGTTCTGTTTTTTGAAAACTCAGCTTATAGAATAATACATTTCGAAGTACATACATAAACTTTCCTTAAAAGAATGCTAACAGCATTACAAAATGAAGCTTTTCAAAGACATCTGAAGATGCTGGAACTTCAGGGTGCCTTTGCAATAAAACAGTGAGTGAGCTTATGGGCTGCATTAATTCACAATGACCTCCCTCTGCTCATACCACACTCCTGCCATATAATAGGAAAATAATAACCAAATATATCCCAGAGATGGTTTTAGACATAATTCTGTTTTTCTTGGGGACACTGGAGGAATGAAAGTAGGAAGTAGAATAAGTAGGAAATATATCAGATTGGACACTCTGCTTTTGTATTGCAGGAAAGGGTAAAACTCAAAAACTCTAGATGAATGTAGAAATATGAACCCCCCTATCTTTCTCATATGAGTCTCCACAAGAATGGAAAAATGTAAATCGAGGCCATTAGTTAACAGAAGAAAAGCAAACCCAGAGCTGTTACGTGAGCCTACATGAGTATGAGATAACCAATTTTCACTGACTGCATTTCTGGACAAATTTATCTTGCAGAGTTTCAAACACTCCAGCATGGGCATACTTCTGGAAAAAAACCCTAAGTCTTTAAAGTCACTCAGATGTTCTTATCTTCAAGTTTTATAGCACTATATCACACTGTCATACTAATACTGTTCAAGAAAAGGTGTACCAGTGTACTGAATGCATATGCATAACTTGCTTTTTAGATCCCTTTAACCTGTTTATCATTGGCTGTTAAATATCCTTATAAGTGGCAGTAGGATAAATAGTTTGGAGATAGGAAAGAAGAAACCTAATTTGCAGCAGTTCAGCTTAGGAATGGCAAATGACATCATCATTACTGTATTTCTTTCTGTAGGTCTAAAGTACACTCTTTATTGTACTTTATCTTCTTTCTGTCAGGGTTTTTTTTCCCTGCATGTTTCACAGCAGGGAGTGCTAGTGATGCTGTTTCCTGGGAGACATCTGAAGTTATTACCTTGGACATTAAACACCCTATTTAACTCTTTGTGATTAAAAACAGGTGTAAGGGAAGCTACACGTGAATAAAATGTTCCTCTGGTAATACAGAGAAAAATGTCTCTACTACAGTCAATCTTATTCAGCTAAATCAATTCACTTTGTATTCACATCATATTGCTGTGGATACTTATTAACAAATATTTTGAGACAATATTTTCATTTTTAGCATCAAGAAAATGAGTTTTATGGGTAAAACGTGAGCAAAATTTTCTGAAGGTCAAGTTGGAAAAATTCTGTTACTTGGCTGAGATTTTTTGTCTGAAATCATTTGTTTCAGAAAACTCTGATCAAACACACTATTTGGTCTGGAGAAATTATATATAATAAATAGACTTTTTTTTTTTTTAAAGTAGACAATAGTTTATTTAACTTACTCTGAAATATAGGATAATTGTATTTGTGTACATGGAGGCTGTCCTGTCCATGCATAGTGTGCTGCGAGCTGGAAAACAGACCATTTTGATTAACTCAAATATTTTTATAACTTTTAGTTAATGAAACAGTCAGGATTGCTATTATTTCCTCCTATAAATGTTCAGTGTTCGTTTAAGATGGGGAAATGCTTGTATATAAAGGCTTTATATGAAATGACATAATTCATTTGGTGCTTGGTGCTATGCCATATTTACTGGTTTGCATTAGCTAATTATTTAATCAGTTGGTCAGTGAGATTTCCTAATTGTAAATGAATACACATTTTAAGCAACTGACTCGTAAAATGACACAAAGCTCTTGTTATTATGTGAAGAACTTATAAATAAGTGGCAGATCTGATGGGTAGCTACCATGGTTCCAACACATTACTTCCCTGGAGCTGGTTTCCAGGTATTATTTTGAACATATAATGCTCTTTATTGAAAGAAGAGGTCAGCATATATATGTGTGTGTGTGTGTATAAAAGATGTACTGAGCATACTGACTGTAACTCAAACCCCCCATTTTTTAGAAGTCCATGTTGGTTTTGTCTGTATGTAACTCACATATCAAGCAGTTTTGGCAATACTCTGTTAAAAATCTTAGGAAATTTTATTGAATGGCCCATAGAGAAGTGCCACCTTCTGCATCTAACTGCAGTGAGGTTGATTATTTAAATAAACAAGTGATTTTTATTTTTTTTCATATAAATACACTGTAAAAAAGACATTTCACAGGTCAGTTATGGCCAACTATCATATAAACTATTTTAACCTCTACAAAGAATCCTCACAAAATTTTTAGCTTCTGAGAAACCACAGAAAAATAAATATATTCTGTAAGTACAAACCTAGTCCTTTGAAGCTTTACTCATACAGGCAGCTCTATCAAAGCTAAATAAAACCCTCAGATGATGCAGGTTGCGTGGGGCCAGGACTGCAGAAGGTAATGTCTTGAGATGCTCAGAAGTACAAATACATATGGCAAGGTGAAAAACAGCCTAAACCCAGAGGCTGCCTCACGTTCATCTAGAATCTGTGCTGTAAGGTGACACTGATGATCAGCTGGCTCAAAAGCTGGAGAAGCCCTCCAGTATTTACATGGCACTGTGATGGATTTTAGCTTCCTAACAACACAGAGCACAAACTAAGAGCACGTTGACTCATAAGCCTGAAATCTGAGAGATATGTTATAACTTTTTACAATTGCAGATTAGATGTCACAAAATAGTCCTTCAGTGGTAGACAGCTGTGAGCTTTCATTGCTTTTGAAAATTATGTGCAAGTGATGGGTACTTAGGAAATTAGGGAATAAAGCAGACTCTAAAAAAACAAAGTTTGAGAAGTTCACCAATCATCCTGTAGGAAACTGGCAGCAAAATTAGGATTTTTGAGATGTAAGTTTTCAAAGTCTAGGGAAGCACCACAATAAGACAGTCATCTCTCTTCTCCTTTCCTCTGTTCCAGGGAGTTTTGTTTTTCCTTCCTGTACAGCATAATGGTCCCATTTTGTCACTGTGGTCGGTAGCACTCCCTTTTTGTTACACACCACGGGACTTAGATCTATTATTTATCCATGGCAGATAACAATCTAGGCCATGTCTGTACAAGAAAACGTTGAACTGGTTTCAAAAGAACGACTATAAGCCTGATGCACTTAAAACAGTTTGCCACCTCTTCAAGTTGTTTTTGTAATTTAGAAAATTCAGCTCAACTGATTGAAGAGATGATAAAGTCAATTTAAGTCACCCAGTTTAGGGAGCTGCACCTGCAACTTTTCCCTCTAGACAAGGTCTTGCCTAGTAAGTAGGAGGATCAATGGCAGGTTAATGCAACTGGCAATGTAAGAAGCTGGAGAAAAACCCCAAAGTTGCTATTATTTTTGTGGGCTATTTTGTAAACTATTTAGGCAGGGATTTTTTCCTTTGTAGATATCGCTAAAGTGACAGCTAACACCCTACTAAAATTAATCCTTATAATGTAGATAATGATGTGCTAAATTGTTTTCAATATAGTTATTCCAATTTTACATGAGTGTAGTGTTGAACTGAATTTACTCCATTAAGACAAATCCAGCTAACTGTAGCAGTGACCCACTTGAGCCTTGAGCTGTGTGTGTTCATTCTGGTGGGAACCACATGCTTGTAGCTAAAAGAGAGATAAAAAGAAGTAGATACAGAAAGAGGAGAATGTATTGCTTTGTTTAAATTTACAGTTCACATAGTACTTGTTTTTCTTGGCATATGTTATTTACTATATAATCTAATAGATAAATAAAGGCCCTGATGGTTTGAAGCATGCTGAGTGATGATCTGAACCAACAAGTATGCCTGGATGGAAGACTCTTACTTAGAGAAACAGAACTTTTATTCATCAGTGTAGGGTCAGCTTATTTGCTGTGGCTGAAGGGTTGGATTCTTCTGTCTTACACGATACAGGAAAATTAGATCACGCAAAGCACTGTAGTGATTTATTCATTGGCCACATTTTGATTTTTATGCATGTTGGCCCATTGACATTTCTAACACAAGACATTAAAACAACAGAGAGGAAAAACATTTTTTTCCTCAGCTATTTGCTCTGTGTTTCCTGTTCAGCAGTCACTGAAGAAGGAGGGATGGCTGTAGAGAAGGTGTAGTGCCACAGCTGTACCAAGAATTTATTCTGCTGATACTCAGAGGTAGAGCAGCAAGTACAGTATTGGTTTCTGCTGTGTTGCTGAATAAACTCAAGAAAGTGGTTTGCAGTGAGGAATACATCTCCTCCTGAAACTTATTTCCCCTCACAGCATGTGCCTCCGCTTTCAGCAAGAGTGAGTTATGCTATATTAGCAATAAAGGGGAAAAACGAGCCAGATTTTCAAAGGTGCTTAGGCAGCTGAAGAGGTAGGTAGATGACTAATAGGATTTAGGATCCAAGCTTGGGAAACCTTTAAAAGTCTCATATAAAATTCTTACAGAAAACCTGCAGCTCCTCTAGTCTGCCTAACAGGGATAACATACCATCATGCTATTATTTTAATTAGTAAATTCTTGTGTCCTGGAAAGACTCGTTTGACAGGGTTTTCTGATAATTCCAAAGGTATTTCTGGTTTCCACACAAATTACCCTATGTTCTAGAGAAAAAAAAAAAGAAAGAAAAAAAATTGCCATGAGAATGTGGACCTGTCCTGGAGATAGCATGTTTTTGGTTTTTCTTCAAAGGCAAGTTATGCTTTATGCCACAAATTAATGAGCTGCTTAGTAGGTGGAAAGCCAGTACAGATAACGTGCCAAGTCATCTAGTGCCTTATGGGAACTGAAATCCAAGGCCCGACCCCTCTGTCGGTGTCACAGATTGGCGATTTCCATCACTTCTTCCCATAGCCTATTCCAGCACACGGGGCTGCCCAGCACACGGCGCTGCCCTTCCCGGGGCTGGGAAGGGCAGAGAGGCTGGGGAGGGCTCTGGAGCACGACTGGGAACAGCTGAGGAACTGGGATTGTTTAGCCCGGAGAAGAGAAGCCTTGGGATAAGGGTGGGGGCAGCTTAAAGGGGGCTTTAGAAAGGTGGAGGTCGGTCTCTACTCTCAGGTAGCTGGTGACAGGCCGTACCTCAAGCTGGGCCAGGGGAGTTTTGGGTTGGACATTAGGAGGAATTTCTCCATAGAAAGGGATCAAACGTAAGCATGGGCTGCCCCGGGAGGTGGTGGAGTCACCGTCCCGAGAGGTGTTAAGGAAACACTGAACGTGGCACTTCGTGCCATGGTCTAGTTGGCATAGTGGCGTTCGGTGCTGGGTTG
>VXBB01011485.1:27851-86913 GCA_013399915.1 Illadopsis cleaveri
TTTTCCCCCACCCCTAAGGAGAAGGAAGTTTGTCTTATTTTTGAAAATGGTTTGCCATTAAACCAGGGTGCTGCCCATCTAATTGCTTCTTTAGTCTGGTCACTAGATCTGTGTGGAATTCTTGTAAATATGTGTGTGATATGAAGACAATTAATTGGCTAATTTTGCAGCTGCTGCAGGAAACAGTTCATGTGGTTTCTGTGGTGCACTCTGGCACTGAGTGGCACCCTGCCTTCTTCCCTTGAGCATGCCTTGAGACCCTTAATTTGGCTATGTGCCCACCATACAATCTTCTAGCAGGATAGAGTAAAACGTAATGCTCAGCTGACTGGAAGTATTCTCCAGATATAATTCCCTTCAGTGGGAGAGAATATGCTGTATTGAGAGTTCATACATGACCTTTTTGGTGACATTCCTAAGTAAAGATATTACTCTATGGGTTATTAAGATTACAGTATCATTGTAGAATGATCACAGAGACTAAATGGTAATAAACTCTGAAACTAAAGCAGGAGAGAGGTGCAACTGCTATTGATAGTTACCTTATGTTTTAAATATTTTGTAACAACATATCCTTTTTCCTGAACTGCATACAGTGTGTTGAAGAGTCTGCAAGAATATCTCAGGCCTCCATAGCCTATCTGATGCTGGCCTTTGTGGGAAACTCTGAACATTTTGGTGGGGTGTTGAATAGGGCACCAGTAATGGCTGACTGTGACCAACCTGTACTGTATGTGAGTTGGAGAATTAGGCCACGGAGACCTCTACATCCAGTTTTTAATCCTGTGTGATGTTCTGTGACTGGTATAGAAAAATCTAAGAAACCTGCTGTTACTGATGTGCCTTGCAGCCAAAGGGCTGGAGTCTTGGGAGAAGTGTGCTTGCTCTCATCTCTCAGTGGTGACATCTCTGGAAATGTACTTGGAAGCTCATAGTCATTTTGAGGGCATTTGAAATGGAAGCAAAAGGAAGAATACTGAATTTTGTACATTTTATTGTTTCCTGAGTAAATGATTTTGAACTGAAACAATGAAAATGAAGGAATATTCTTGTTTCTTCTGTCTACTGACATCTTATATTAGCATTGTGTTATGAGTGTGCTGAAGTGGACTCTGTGGAAGTCAAATGCCTTTACAAGGCCTCAGCACTGAAAGGTCACGATAACAATATATCCTCTGCAAATGTGCCTGTGAGTAATCTCTTTGTACCAGTTGTGTAAACATATTTACAAATTGTAACCATTCAGAGGCTGAAGCTTTGCAACATTATATATATTTTGTCTCCTGTGAGCTCTAAACCACATTTGTATGAATATCTTTCTTTAACCTCTATTCTTGTGGATAGGGCTTTTATGGCCAGGTGAGTTTCTGCAGGCCAGAGCCCCCTGCTCCTTCTCAGCTGCTCCTCCCTGGGTGAGAGGCAAAGTGAGGGTCTGTGCTCTTGCTGTGTTTGTAGCTCCTCAGCACAGTCCTGTCCTCCCAGAGTTAATAAGCATCATATTTTAGTAATTTCTGTTCAACATGTTGCATTGAACCAAATGCTTAATCCTAAATGTTATTAATCTGTTAATGTGATGCCTTTCAAAGGGTTTGCAAGCATTAATTTAAAGATATCTACCATTCAGTGAAGAGTGACGCAGTTCTTTTATGTATACCTTTGTGTATGTTGTAAAATGCCTTGTGATTATCTTAGATGTAAACTGGAGAAAAACCCCAACATATTTAATTCAATAAATTCTGCAAAACATTTTCTGTTCTATCCAAACCATTTAGGATGCCATCTACCCAAAACAGTTCCTTTCCATTTTCTTCTTATGTTTTGCTCAAGTTGTGTGTGTGTCTGGTAGCAGAATATATTGCAGGAGCAGGTCTGATTTAACAAGGGGAAGAAGTTGTTAAACTGAGCTTCAAGCTACCTGTTTTCTGCTCATAAAAATTATTTCACTGTTGTCAGCTTTATCTGTTGAAGTTATTGAACAAAATGAATTAAATGGAATGCCATATAGTATTATCAGATGCAATCATTTTTAGGGCGTAGGAGATCAGCATGACTTGCAGAAGTACATACTGTCAGTCTGCTCTGCAGAGGAGTCTCTGTTTTAACAGAAGGTGGAATACTATCAAAACAAAGTTTGATGGATTTTTTTTTTTTTTTTTGCATATTTTTCATCCAACATATTTTTTGACTAGTGGAATATGTTATTGAAGTTGACTTTATAATTAAATGTGGATAATAACAGTGTTGTATAGATAGTGGTCTAACATGGTGCTTAACTTGCTAGTTGGCCATTTAGGGAAACTAAGATTTCTGCAGCACAAGATCTGAAGTGTCAGTATTTTGAGCACTGAAAGGATGAACCAGTATAGATGTACAGAATTCTTGATGATAGTTTTGAAAAGGTTTGTGGGGTTTCTTTGAAGAAATCAAACCAATGACTTCTAAAACAGTACAGCAGAAGTGATAGAAAAAGTTTAGCTGCTTTACTTTTTGTGATCTTCTGGAAATACTATCACTCACATCATCCTGACTATAAACAAACAGAATCTGAGTAAACTGGTTTTTGTGCTACCTCTAATTCTTCCTGTGTTTGCTAAAGATGGGTTAGGTGGGCTGGTTTGAAAAAGAAAAAAGACATTTACATGTGCATGAGGGGTAATGAGAAGTGTGATCTGCTCATAGATGGTGAAGCCAGAATCTTTAAGACTTCCATGACTGACTGGAAGGAAGCTGCATGCTTCATTCCTCAGGTCATGAGCAGCCCTCTTGCTCTGTCCCTAGTGTGTTACTGGGAGTAATAATCTTCTCAAGGAATGGTTAGGAGAATGGATTGACCATACACTGCTGAGGTATTTCTGCACCAAAATTTAGAAAACTACCTTTGTTTGTTGTATATGAAGGGCCAAACTGGAAGATCCTTTGGATGGCTTCTGATCCTTCAAACAAATTTCTTCTGGAGCGTGTCAGTCAGAATGGTAATGTGAAGTAACATTAGATCAAAGTATTGACAGTGAAATAGAAGGAATGTGGTATATTCAATGTAAGTATTTTTACCTGGAAGGAGACAAAACATACATAAAGACTGTAGACGTAGTAAATATTAAGTTGATGGCATCAATAGGAAAATGAGTTTGTGTGATAGATTTTATAGCTGTAAAACTTATATAGTTTAAAGCTGTAATGCCAATTCACTGTATTGCATGTTATCATTTTATCAATGAGACAGAATCTGGACAGGGACCTAAATCTACTCATGAAATGTTTCCTTGTTGCTTCTATTTCTCAGGTGTCCTACATTAGTCAGGACTGTGAAGAAATTCCAGAATTCCTAGGAAGAAAATATGGACATATGGCAAAAAGGCTAGATCTTAGCTTCAACCTGTTAAGGTATGTGGCAGTATATAGATTTTCAAGTGCAATGTGGAATTCCAACTCCTAGAATAGGCTGGTTTTTTGGGTTTTTTTTTCCCCCAAAGTAGAAACATGTACGTCAGGTACATTTAATTGCTTTGTCAAGTGGACGACACAGTTTTATAGGTAATGTTTGTCTCCTTTTCTCCCACACTTGGAGCACAAATAACCAGGTGAGTCTGGAAAATTATTGTATGTTAACATAAATGATGTCCATTGAGAAGCTTATGTTTTGTTCTCTACTTAAATTGGAAAATAAGCGTTGCCTGAAGAAGTGAAGAGTGGGATCAAAAGTGAATTTTCCTTAACCAAAACACAAGTAAGTGCGTGCTTCTATCCCTTTTTAAAAAATTTATTTATGGATTTCTGGTAATTACTATAAATGCTTTATAATGCTCTTTTCCCAGATGATGTGTTTTGTTGTATAATTTTATTTTTGTGCGTTTGTGTAGTTAAGTGCTAAAGATAAGCACAGTTAGAATTTGTAATTCCTTCTAAGTATTTTAATATATGGATTGGTTTAGGATTCTGTAGTATTCCTGTTAGCTACTACAGCATCCCATTTCATTTAATCCTTATAAGAAAGGCTGAGGTTTAGCAGAGTATATTTCAGGTTGAAAAATGTGGGTAAGTACGGAGAACGAATTTTGAGTGCCGTTGTCTGTTTAATAAAAAAATAGGTTTGTGGAGGTAGGGTTCACTCAACTCATTCATTTTCCTTTTGTTTTTTTTGGGGAGTAAGCTCACAGTCTGCTTGTGAAGAGTAATACAGAAAGTAGTGTGCTGGTGCCTTGTTTTCCTAGAAGAAACAACCATTGATTTTACCTTACTTAACACTCATAAATGTTCTTCTGAGCCTCTGTCAACTCTGAAAGACTGAATCCTACATGTAAGAGGTAGCAGAGCAAAGGAGACACTAAGTCTGTGGATTGTTGTTATACTATGACTCTGTACTGGTGGCTATTGTAATCAGAAAAAAGAATTTTGCTGGGACGGGAGCAAATGGTAATTTAAAAAAAAATTGTCATGAAGATAATTCAAAGTCTGTATGTGTGTTTAGATTTAACATGTTGTTGACAAGACTGCTCCTTCTTTACATTTCTGGAAAAAAAAAGTGTTTGTCTCTTTCAGTTAATGCATGATTTGAAGAACAGTTATCTGAATTTGTTTCATTTCATAAAGTAAAATAATAACATTAAATTTGGATGTAAAGTACCACTTTAAAACTCTGATGATACCTTCATAGAGAGCACAGTTGGTGATGTATTTCTGAAATTTCTGTTTTCTTTGCTTCTTCTCTACCCAAAACACTTAGCCTGTTTTTCAGAAGGGATATAATTTGGTTTTATTGAGGTTTGGGGAAGAACAATCAGCTTGTGACGTAGAAGTTGTAGTTGTAAATCTGTAAAAGTATTTTAAGACCAGAAATCAGATTTGGGAAAGGGGAGAAGTGGATTTTTTTTTTTTTCCTTTGGATGTTAATACTAAATGCGAGCAGTAAGAGTTTCTCATTTGAGTAGTGCTTAGATTTACTAAGTATATAGAAACTAAGAGTGAAGTGTTTATGGTACAGTAGCTGTTCACACTGGTCTGCACTCATATATAAACCCTGTACCTGCATATTATTGAGAAAGTCAGATAAGATACATAGAAGAATAAATATCATAACCTTAAATGAATGTGAATATAGAAGAATGCCTTGGGCAGCTGTTGAAACAAGTGTAAGCAGTGTCATCTTCTTTAAACAGGTTATTATTGCTCAGAAATCTAGCAGTGCTGTAGTACAGCGATGTTTTATGATTTTTGTCAGGAAATGCTTAATTTGAAAAGTTTTGTATGGTGTTTTCAGTGGGGAAACAGTGTCTACAATTAATGCTGACTTAGAAAAGAGTGGTTTTCTAGTATAACTTGCTATGTCTTGGTAAAAGTGTGAGTTGAATGAAGAAGATCAAGGGTGATCAAAATATAGCAAAAGACAGAATACTGTGTTTTGCTAGCACAGTAGTTATTTGCAGTAAAGATGTTAGCTTTCATTATGATTTGATTTATTATTGGATGAGAGTTTGTGTGTTTTTTGAAAGGAATAAAGAAAACCAAATGTTCTTACGTGTGGTGGTTTTGTTATTCAGATTTCTCTGGTTATTTTCTTTTTGCTTGTGATGTGTCCATATAACAGAGGGGGGGAGGGTTGTTACTGGTTCATTTGAACTGGCAGTTTAATACAAGAGGAAAATGTATATTTTTCACCATTTTTTTTTCTGACTTCAGAATTCTCCCCAGGTTAGAGCCCCTTCTTCTTTCTTAAATAAAATTTAGGGGCCAGGTAGATGCTTAATTATCTTTGCATCAGATGTGGTATATCTAATGTCAGCACTTGATACATAATCACAAACTGTTGCTTTTGTGTCTATCTTGTTTGCCTTTTTCCACGAGCTGGTGTCTCTCCTTGGTTATCCTGAGGAGTTCATGGGTCCAGCTCTTTCTTCTGGTGGTCGAAGTGACTGTTACCAGCCCCAGTGGTTACACATCTCCCCTTTGCCCTGGGAGGGAAAGGAAAGAAAGAGGTGAAAGGTACAAGGGAACTTACATGGGAATTTTGGGAAAGAGGAGGAGTAACAGCAATTTGTTGTGTGTGAGACAAAGGGAAAAATGTGTGTGCCCTTAAAAGATGCTGGCTGTAACCAGCAGGACGTGGTGCTGCTGGATTGCCTCCTGCTTATGTCTCTGCTGATGGAAATCCTTTAATCCCAGACAACTGTAGTCCACTTGTGATTTACTTCTTCTGGTGCTGTTTTCACTACGTTGTGTTTGTTTGAATACTTTCTAATATCTTTTGTTTCCTTTTGGGGCCGGTGAGGGGGTTGTGAAGAAGATGAAGCCAAACTCTTGTCAGATGTACAGCAAAAGAACAAGATGCAGTTGTCACAGCTGCAGCAAGGGAATTTCCAGCCACCTCAGGGAAGGTTAAGTGGAAGAGGTGCCTAGAGAGGCTGTGGAATCTCCATCCTGGGTGATACTTAAAATGTGACTGGACAAGACCCCGAGCAACCTGATCTAACTTTTGAAATCTCCCTTTTCTGAGCAGGGAATTGGTCTAGATGATCTCTAGGTGCTCCTTCAAACCTAAATTATGCTTTGATTCTGCAGCCTTATTGGTGTGATATGGCCTGATTTGTAGCAGCTCTTTTGATTTCATAGTGATTTTCAGCTATTTTAGAAATGAACTATTTACATTGTGTATTTTCAATAAGGCATGTTTCAGGAGCAGAGATGTTTTGCTTTGGAAATCTGCTCCTGAGCCTCTCATGGCAACTGTATTTGATAGCCTACCCTAGTAAGAGAGTCCTTTCATAACATGTGGAAAACATTCCCCAGTTCTCATTTTGCAAAGGCATAGAGTATGTGAAAAGTATGTGAAAAAGGGACACTGATGTGTCAGTGTTACCTGGAGACTTTGCAAAGGATTTCAAGGTGGAATGAAAAACTGTTGTCCATCATGGAAAGTTAAAGATTTCACTAAAGAAAGAACAAGGTAAGTAGTAATCACTGGTGAAGGAAAGAAAGCAGTAAGTGAGTAGGAAGGATCTAATAGAGGTAGGGAGTAGAGATTTGGATGAAATAGAAAGATTTCAGTTTAGATGCATCTTGCTATCTTGTGGGAAGGACAAAAACGCAAACAACCCACAACTTGTTCAAAGCTTCTTTTACTTGTCCTAGATGGCTTTGTTCAAATTTTTTCCTATCACATTAAAGGCTAAATACACTCCAGTGCTTGAATAACAAATTTCAGTGGTTTTGTACAAACAAGTGACATGCTTTTATTAATAACATCTACAGTTCAATTCACTGAGAAGTCCATCTTGTAATTTTGTCCTCAGTAGTTTTAAACGTGTGAGTTGTTTTCCTTTTTCTTACAGAGATTTCTTCTCAGTCTAAGGTATGAGGTGAGAGTGAATCTTTAATCTTGGCCAATGAGGAGAAGGATTAATCCAATAATTGTGCTCATGGAGATACAAATATCTCTTCCCTCTCTAGGGTGCAGATTATTTCTGCTAGGAGCCTGAATAATTTGCACAGTATGTGCTTGTGCATAATTTCCACTGTCTGATGAAGAAGGTGCATGTATGAAAACATTCCCTTGAACTTCAGTCCTAGTCTGGAATGTTCTTCCATGACTTTTGTGAGACTGAGGCTTTGTAATATCTTCTCTGTGGACTAGGTATTGTTCTTCCCCTCTTCTGCCTCCTGTTTTTTTGCCTGGGGGAATATGCAAGTGGCAGCTTGAAAATGAGCTTCAGTTTTTACAGGGCATGTTCCTCTCTGTAAGTTGAGTATGTGAAAGAAAGGTGTTTGGTTTGGGTTTTTTTTTGTTTTTTTTCCTAACCACCTTCCCAGTCTATGCAGCAATAAGACATGCAGTACAGGAAGATGATCAACAAAAGAGAGATGGAAATAAAAGCCAGAATTCAAAACAAAGCATGACACATTTTTAAAGCCTTTAGACTCATCTTTATAGCACTTTAAAATGTTGAAGAAAATGCAGTATTGTTAAAACTTTTTGATGGTTTTATTTATAAGGCAGAAAAATATTTTCACCATAATTGGGCAACTCTTAATCGTAGCAATTGCATATTTATCAGTATGAGGGGCTGTTATTAATGTAGCTGTCATGCACAAACACATTTCTGCATTAAATCCATTTAGTATGTGCATTATTCGGTCTAGAATGTCACCAGGACATCAAAGCCCCCTTAGGCATAAGAGCACAGTGCCCTGCTGTGGCTGCAGAAAGGGCTTGATCAATAAATGTAACATGTTAATGCAGAGCAAATAGAATAAAAGATTTCTTTGACAAGACATGAAAAATCACCTTGTGGCAGCTGGCATGGTGATGCCATTTCAGCGGAGACACTAGCAAAGTTGATCTGACAAGTAAAGAGGAGAGATGATGGTTATAAGGTGCTTTTGTTTCAAACTTCTTTCTTGACCTGTCAGGTTTTGAAGGAGCCTGAATGGCCCTTTTTTGTCATGTGAAAATTGTAGTCTTAGGCAGTTATGAAGCAGTTATCTCTTCTCAAATTGTGAATGCTGCTGTTTAATTGATTCACTTAGCATTTGAAACTGTCACGCATTAATAATTGCTAAATCCTGTAGATACTGCTCCAGTGTGTCATGCTTAAATGTGTAGTTATCAGAAAATTAATATCCTTAATGAACTGATGCTTTCAAACTAGCATTGCATGAAATCTCTTTTGCCCTTTCATTTGCTGAAGGTATATCAGGCAGTTTTCAGATAAACCCCTCCCGACAGTTGTGTGGTTTTATTTATTTATTTTTTTTTTGATGCCCAACAAATGCCAGCTTTGCTTTGGGTACATCGTGTGCTCAATGACAATAAATATAGTAATTATGCTGGAGTTGGTAATTAACATAATTATAGTCAATTACGACAAATACAGTGCAGAGCTAAATGAATGAGGGTGAGAAATTAGCAAGCTAATTGATTTACCCTACGTGCCGCTTTTTCCTGCAACTAACAGTTGCAGATTTTCTGCAGGAAAGAGTGTTTACAAATAGCTGATTGTGTTTTGAAATGATTCTGTCTTGTGGCTCTCACTCCTGTTTCCCTTACACTGAGGTGAAGGGGATTGAAATATGGGGTGGTGGTTACAAGGAGAAAGGTGCTGCTCTGTCCTCTCTGAATGCTTTGAAGGAAGATGTATGGACTTGCTTTAATTTTAGATGCTTCTTCCAGTATTGAAGGGAAAAACACCCTATGTGATCCTTTAAAAAAAGATAGTGCTAGGGAAATTTTGGACTTATATTTTAACCCCCTTAGATGTGGCCTGAATTATCTAAGAAATATTTATCTATCTGTTTATTGACATCAGAGATCTGCAGAGCACTGGATAGCTGAAGGAAGAATTAGAATTATTCAAGGAATCTAAGTGTGTTGAAACAATATGCCCTTGTTCAACCATCAGTTTCAATAATTTAAACCACTGGACCAGTAGAGATGCATAATATCATAACATTTGTGCACATTATAATTGCCTGTTTTGTTTCAAGATGATTTATAGTTTCTTGTCTGAAATAAGTGTATTGGAGCTATGCAGTTAATCTGTTTTACTCTCTCTGTTTTTTTATTTTCTTTCAAGCATGACGACAGTTTACTATGTGAAAGGAGACTGTATATGTTTAAGTATTGAAGATCTTGTATAGCTCTTTTAAGAAAAATGTTGAGTAGTAGTTGAGATTTCTTTCTTTTGGAAAGCAATAATTTACAAGTGTTTGTAAATTTTATACTGGATATTGTTTACTGTTTGAAGGTAAATGGAATTGTATAGAGAGACTTCAGCAAAGAGATAATGTTTTCCCTAGCTAAGCAATCTGAAATTTATAAATTCTTGGTAATTTTTCTTCTACTATTGCAGTAAATGTATCGAGTTCAAATGAGTAGGTGTGTAGTTTGAGGTGAGTACTCAAAGTTTACCCTTAAAGGGATATGCTACAATAAGCACAAGATGCTGTTTTTAAAATAATGTTGAAATGTTATGGATGTCTAAAAATACTTACACTGTAACACTGCTAAGGGTGGTCAGTCTTTGGAAGCAATTCAGCTCCTAGAATAATTTTGCTGAATTAAATATTTATACAGGAATATTGTACAAGGAATCAATGAAATTATTTACAGATACAATAATCTTTCTGTTGAAGCCTTACATGTTTATTAATCACTATGGACTACCTTATGTGTAATTATCTTTCCACTCAAAGAACTTTTTGTTGTACTAAATGGATTGAAAACAAGTATGTTAATGGGTTCTTTCTACATGGGTAATACCTAGGGAGTCATAGCTGATGAAGTTTTGTAGATGTATAACTCTTGGAAAACTAGAAAGAGAATATTACCAGTAACAAAACCAGTTACAAACTTCAGATATTAACACTACTTTTGGTAATTGATAGGCATCAAAGCTAAATCTACTCCTTGCTCTCTTTTTCCCTTCCTTTCCCCCCCTCCACCATGCCACCCCCTTTTTAAAAGTGGCATTTCAACAGGAACCAGGTGTGATCTGTGTAATGTATAAGGAAAGCTTTCTTCCCCCACCTTAAAACTTTAGAAACATTGAAAATACTAAGATACACCTTGTCTCACATGCAATAGCCATGCCTGTGTTTTGTTGTTTCGTCAACTTTAAATGTGATTACAGAATATTTGCCACTACAAAGTATTATCTGTGTGTGTTTTTGTGACTTGTATGTTTTCCTGCTGTGTCTTAATTGGGGTTATTGGTTTATTGTTGATATGAAGAGGACCAGTCAATGACTATTGTTAAAAATATCAAATGAATGGGTATGCATTTAAATATCTCACTGGTTTCAGCATACTATGCCATAGATGTTAGCTGTACTTTTTAATGGAAAAGTTATTTTTCCAAACTCAGTAATATGTAAGTAATAAGTGATACAAATTGTTGTTAATATTTCAGTATGGGTGGCTGTTATCTTCTTTAGTCCCAGCAGCCTCTCTTTTTGTCCATTGATCCTTGCTTGACTTTTTATGGCCACATAGTCACTAACAGACTGTGAAAACACTGTAGTATATATACCTCTGACCCCCCGTGCTGGCCATTATCCATTGATTTACAGTACCTGACAGATCAGAACACAGGGCTGTGTTCTGTTCTGCTTTCCTCAGGAAGGCTTAACCTTGTGGAAGGAGTTGTCTTGAAGGTGTATCATGTGGTAGAATTGGGCAAAAACTTTTTACCTGAACCTTTGGCTTGGGGGACAGTGTAGGTTCATGTTCTGTAGCAGAGAGTTCTTGTGAGGATTGCTAGAGCTTGAAATCTGGTTAAAAAATTAAACAAACAGTACAATTTGACATTAAGTTAAAACAAGGTTGTGAGCTTTGATTGTTACATCCTTAATTATAGCGGGTGAATATTGCTATGCTGGTTGGTGAAAGTTGTTTTTTTGGCCTAATGGTCTGTTGCAATTTTGAGTAAAGATGAAATCTGTACTTTTGAACAAATGATGAGTGACAAACTGGGACTTGAACAGAGATAGGGTTTTATATTAAACATCTGTTGACTCAAGGCTGTTGATAAAACCTTTTGACTGAGGCAGAGCATTTCCTAGTGAACTGGTGTTTGCATCACATAATTTATTCGTGTTTGAATGTGTAGGGAGTGAACTGCTTTTTCTTGATCTAATTTCTGTATAAGATTGAAGTTGGATTTTGAAGTGATATTGGAGGCTAAACCTACACAATCTGCAGTTGTTCTTTGGGTACCCAGAGCACTTAATTCACTGGCACAGTCAATCCAACTCCTCTTGTGAAAACTGTAATTGGTCTTAAACTAAAATCAGTTTTTGTGTTGAATTGTGTTCTGAACAATAGGAATCTATGTTAGATTGGGATAATATTAGTTAATAAATGGAAGACTATCACAATCTGTGGAAAATATTGGCATTTGGAAGAGAAATAGTTTGATGTACTTATTTTAGTTTTCAAAGAATGTCAGTAGATTGAAAATAGTATCTTGGTGACTGCTCCGCCTAGTCCACGATTATCTGGATTTTAAGAGTGAAAAGTACTTTTCTCCAAGAGCATTGGGGGTTAAAGAAAAGGGCATGATAAAGAGCATGTGTTAAGTACAGTACTCAGATGGATTATTATTACTTTCTGACTTCCTTAATCTCTCTCACTCTAAAGCAGTATTTCCTCATCACTGGTGTTGTGAAACAGGAGCGAAGGACTGCAGAAGTAACTGTTGTCTGAGGACAAGGAGCTTGGCTGAAGGGAAGAACCTGCATTAACCCTGGAATTATTGTCTCTGTGTTTTCCTCTCTGTTTTGTTGAAAGGTATCTTCTTCTCACCTTCATGCAATGTAAAAGATTCTCAGCATATAGTTGCAGATGTAAAGAACTTGGCTAGTTTTGCTGATTCCAATTGCTAAGGAGGGCCTTGGTCCTCCAGTGTTCAACAAACCTGCTGGTGGTCATGGTACAAAAAGCTACTTGGCACTTGGCAGGAAAATCCTTATGGAGCTTCTTTTTATGCATCACTTGTTTGTTTTATGTGGTCTTGCATGGTTTGTGCCATTCTTGAGATCTTGCATTTTGCATAAATCATCTTTACATAAATTATGTTGGAGATGATTTTTCAGGTTAAAAAGACAGTCCCCAAACCCTTAGCTCATGCAAGCGTGAAGAGTGAGGAGCAGAGAAGTGCAAAAGGGCCATGTATTTTTCTCAGGCTCTGGATTCAGCATGTCAAACCAGACATGCTATACAATAATTATACTGTCTTCAGGGTCATGGTTAATGCAGTGTTATAGCTCAGTTGCAGGCTTTACCCATGAACTGATGCTTGCAATTATGTGACATTTTATAATTTTTATTTATATTTTTGTTTTGTTTCTTCTGGTCGTTCCTTTTGATGATGCTTGCCTGAGTGAGTTGCTCACTGGTAGAACTGGAAGACTATTTCCTCTCTTAGCACTTTATTTTGCCTTTTTAATTTAATTTGCCTGCTGAGTCTATAACTGGAAGTGGTGAATGTTCTTTGTATAGTACAGCCATTCTCATTGCTCATGTTTGTAGGAAACCTTGCTATGGTGGGAGACTGCAGTGGTAGAAATAAGTTTCAAAAGAACACAAGTAAAAGATGCAAAATATCTAATGTCGGGGGGTAGTTTAATCGGTCCAAAAGACAGGGAGGTTGATAGGCTCTTGCAGATTGGGCCAGTATTTCTCTTCAGGTGCTTAAGTCTCTGCTGTTTTTCCTGTGCAGCTGGCATATGAGCTGTATTGGCAGATAGCAATAGTTGGATGTATGCACAAGGCCAGCTCATTTTTTTCATAGAAACTGTAGTGTGTGTTGGCTGCTGCTGATAGCTTATTGGCATTTAATGCACACACTGAGACACACACACACACAAAATAACATCTTATAAATAAAGATCTGTAGCATGTATGCTTATTTTCTTTATATGTAAGTATGGTATATGAATGATATTTTTAATCTATATAAACTTGGGGTGATGCTCAAGTATTTTTCTATTTTGATTCAGCACTTGTGGTAGGACTTTGTCAATGTTAACCTTTCCACTTATAACATTGAAGGAAGGAATGTATTACTTAGAGGTTGCTTGCAAAAAACATCCAGTCTCTTGAGTGTGAAATCTCTTGAAGTGCAAGGAAATGCAGCAGAACTGTCCTTGAACCATTTGAGATGTGTAAGGTCCAAGTCTTGCTGAAGTGCCATGACTCTGTGAGGCCATGTGGCCACAAAAGCACTGGATGAGGATGCTCTGTTTTGGACTCTGAGGACTTTCAAGACATTTTAGTTGAAGTGATAAGAAAAACTTACCATAGTTGACCTGGTTACTTAAGTGATAAAGTATAGTGATTATTCTAAAGCTCTTAAAGGCTGAAGGAAAAATGTTCTAGACAGGCCAAGGATTAACAGGATATTGAATATTTGTGAAACTCTGCTTCCAACATAGTTATGTTAAGATAATTTGACAGTCCAGTGTGTGAATGTTCAAATCACAGCTGCTCAAGGATCTGAACACTTTCTGTGTATTATCTTGCATTTAATACACTCTGTATCTTGGACAGTGAAGTACTTTGGAATAGCACAGTCATATGTGAAGGTGATTATACTGGAATTGCTGAGGGATAAATTGTCAAGTACTATGTTTTCTAGAAATGGAAACCAAGCCAACTAAGGGAGAGGCTGTGTATGTGTCCAGTTTACTTTCTTCCCTCACTCTGTGCTGCCCTTTCTCCCCACTGCCTTCAGCTCCTTAAATCAGCAGAAGGCTGCTGAAGGTGCTGCTGAGAGATTTGGGTGCAGGTGCAACATGAGGTTCCTGCTTTCTTGCCAGTGGTCTCTCTTTTGTTCCTGTGTTGCTTGTAATGGGAGCCAGCTGTTAGCTCTGTTCATGTGCAGTGTTGGTTCTAGTTCTACCAGGTGCACAATTAGTAAATTGTCTGCCAGTCTAAGTGGGGAATGTCAGAGGGCAGTTCAGTTTCTTTCACTGTCAGTTCTTTGGCTTCCTTTAAATAAGTTGTCAAATAGTCTCTTACTACCACTAATAAAAGGGCTTTTGAAATTTGGACGTACCTCTAATGAGAATCCATCTCAACCCATTTAACATGGGCCACTATTTTGCCACTGAATTATAGGCTCTGCAGCCAGAGGTGGTTTGAAACAAGGGGTTCACCTGCATTTAAATGATTGAGCAGAAGAAAAGAAGTTTGTGAAATTAAGGAGACTAATGCATTACTGTAGATTTTGTCTCACTTCCTAGTAATTGGTCAATGGAGGAAGAGAGAAGAAATGTCTGTATTGAGCTAAAAATGAATGGGCAAGTGTTTCTTTGTGTGTTTTAGTGTAGCATATGAAAGTCTTGGTTGCTGTAGTCCTAGTATTTTAAAACTTAGTGAAATGGTAAAGTCAGCTTTAAGGTCATCTTGCACTTTTCTTTTTCCCCCTATTTTCTTTCTCTGTGGGGACATAAATGCACTGGAAGCATTTAAGACTAGTGTGAGTAGAAAAAGTAGCACTAGAAACCCATCAAGATAGCTATTAGTTCTAAAGTTGTTATTTGTGTTTACAGCATAGCCTATTACTATCCTATAACATAGAATGGGTAAATAATTCCTATGTTGTAGCAGGTGCACCTTAGTAGGCAGAACAGCATCAGAAATGGTCAGTAAGCTTCATTCTGTACACAGAAACATCAAATGTTTCAGGTTCTCTGCCTTATATCCAATGCCCTTTGATGTCATAATCTAAATCAGATTTTCTGAATGATTTTCTGACTGCATATTTCCATACAATTCTCATTCTTAGGGGAAAAACAAAACTAGGGAAAAGACTTCTGCACCCAAGTGAGTGGAGTGAAACCTCATTCACTCTTCTCTTTTCCCTAGTAAAAAAAGCACAAGAAAGTCTGCAAAAGAGATATGTAAGAACAAAGTTAGGCTAAAGGTTTCTCTGTAAGCTCCTAAAATCAAATATCTGAACGTAACCTCTGTGCCCAGAAATTTGCTCATGTAAATGATATACTTCTGCTTTTCAAACCATTTACAGAAAATAATAGATACTTCTTTTCCCTAGAGTTTGTATGCTGAACACAAATGAGATTCTTGGTGTTCAAATCTGTCTCATTGACTAGAAATAACCTTATTCATATTATAGAGTGCATTCACATCTATGCATGTGGTGTAGAAAGCCAAGTGTTACTTATGCCCATCCTGTCCAGGTCTCTTTCTCTGCAAAATGTTAAAATCTGTCCTCGTCTTTTGCTACAGAGCACTTTGTGTATGTATGTATTTATTGAATTAATTATTTATGTTAAGGGTCTCATCTCTCTTAAAGTGAGCATTGGAATAGAAAGCAAATTGCTGTTGAAATTCCCTCTCTGGTGATTTCAGCTAATTCAGCCACAACTAGCGAATTAAAGAGTAAACAAATCTCCCCCTCTTTTCCTCGTTGGTGTCTATGTAGTAGAGAGCTTTGACCCCTTGTAAAGCTTCATGGTGTAAAGCTTTACATGGTAGACTCTTCAGATTCTTGTGTGAGTAATGCTAAAGGCTCCATGTGCAAACTTGACAGTGCCTCTTTGTGCTTGACATTGTAACTTTTAAGATTTTATGTTATTTAAATATACTAAAATGTACCCTGTATCAAACTGCAGGTGCTGCTACACTTCTATTACAGCACAGTTACACTTGCCTCGTAAAAACTCTGAGGCTTGTGAAAGAGTTAAGCAAAGCAGCCAGAAACGGTTTTCAGCTTTTACTTTTCAGATACAACCTTTTAAGCATACCTACATTTACCTGCAATGGCAATCGTTTTGCATTTTAATGACAAATCAAGTATGCTAACTTGCATTTGAAACGAAAGTGCCTTAAATGTCTCTGGCTGTCAGAATGAGATGTTAGGAGCTTGATGAAAAGAGAACAAAGAAGACAAAGTATGAAGCCTAGATACAGAGCAAAATGAAATAAAACCTTGTATGGCCTGTCAGGGGTGTCAGTTGATATTCCTATCTAAAGCACATTATAGTATTACTTTGCAGCTCATAGCTTACTCATCTGTCTTTTTTAATTCATCACATTCTAGCCCACATCTTTTAAGTCCCATGTGTCAACAATGGAAGAAATCTGTTAATTGACAAATGAGTGTCACAAATGTGAATTGGTGCCTTTACATCAGAGGCAGGTAGTCTCTGTTGTTTTTTGTCGGCTCTATTATTGGCATAAGCCAGTGTAAGACATCTGTCTTTGCCAGAATGAGAGATGACAGCCAGAGAAGGGCTGTCATTGTTTTAGTGCATGTTCATTCTGCTGAGATACTGTATAAAGATAAAATGTCAGTTAAAAGAATATGAAAAACTATTGGGAGGAAGTCCTTAAATTACTTGGGAAGGGGATCTGGGAATTGGTGCCAGAATTGAAATCCGAACGTTCCAGTTTGCATCTATCACATCAATTTAAAAATAATACTTTCTGAGTAACTGGGTCAGTTTATAAGGCATTTAGGAAAATGTTATGTTGTGTTGGCATAATTAGCTCATAAGATGGAAAGAAAAACATATCTTCACAGGATATGAGTTTATTACAAGTTCATTTTTCAAACATGTATAGAATTGTCTCAATAAAAATATGCTGTGTAGCATCTCTAGTGTTGATTTGCATCTGTTTTGAAATATTGAAATTGCTCCATTCCAATTTCTTTTTCTGTTATAGTTCTATTTTAGATTGATGAATAACATAATGAAATAAAAAGCATAGCCAGCTGTGAGTTGATGAGACAATTAATAGGAAGAAAATTATTAACATAGTTTCAGGGTGTCTAGAGGGTGTACAGTATATAAAAGTTACTCCCAAATCACTAAATCCCTTTATTGCAATAAATGACTTTTTAATCTTGGATAGCACAAAAGAGAGGAGGAAAATGTTTTAATGGAGGTGGTAGAAAGGGGGAATAGAATTAAAATGTCATAAAAGGCTGCCATTTTACTTTTTACTTTATATCAAAAGTCATAAGAAAGGCAGATTGGCACTTTTATTTTCAGCAGCTCTTACAATCAACCCTGTACTGTACAGGACACTGGCTGTGTAACCCCCTCCTTCCCAAATGACCTGTCACTTGGGTTCTAAATGACCTTGTCTGAACTTCAGGCGTTTTGAGGGCTACATTGACACAGTCTGGTGAAGGACTAACTCTAGATCTGTGGGCTGGCTGAGTTGAAGTTTCAAGGTGGATGCCTCTGAACAAGAATTTATTAAAAGTCTTAATTTTAAGATTTCTTGGGTTTTGCATTTGAAATAGAGCTGTCAATATAGTGAATCTGAGACATTCTGAATTATGATACTACTTATTATAGGTAAAATTGTCATTCATAACTTTGTAGGATTTGTGTTTTCTTTTTAAAATTTTTTTAACTTGCTTCTAGCAACTGAGTAGCAGAAAAAATATCAAACTGATATTCTTTTTCTACTTCCCATCATCTAATGTGAGGCTCTCAAATTTTTTTTGTCTTTGACTACTCTATCTCCAAATATCTCCTGGCTCTTTCACTTCAGTCCATGGTTAATGCCTATTGTAGATTTAATTTTAATTATTGAGACCAGAAACAGAGTTTAATACTTCTATTAGATGCAAGTAATTTTATGAGCCTTCTGTGTCTTAGGGTCTAAAAATCTAAGAATGAGTAGCATGTAGCTTCCTTTTGTTTTAAGTATTTGGATAGAAATACTACTGCTCTGTAAATAGATTTCCTATAAAAAGAATACTAAGAGAGAAGGTGGTTTTTCTCTTGATGGCCTACTTGTTTTATTTTCATTAAAAAAGCTAGTCTTTTCAAACTTCTTTGGAATCAATTTTGCTAGACAATATTTTTAGATATTATAATCCATGAAAACTAAGAAATGTTTGCTGCTTGTGTACAAAAGTTTGTGAGCCGTGTATACCTGTAAGTTTTTAGTGAAAGCTTTGTTCTGTCATTTCCAGCATTCATTGGTTCTAAGTAGATGTTTGAATGTCCAGATTAAATACCAGATCTGGTGTCTCTAACAGAACTGAATTAATTTCCTCATGAAAATTCATACACAGGACACAGAGTTGGAGTTGGTTGAGTTGAGTCCTGTTTCATACCCAGTCCTTACAGGAAGATGCCATGAAGAGATTGCAGAAAACATTCAGCTTATGGAATCCAGCTTCAGGAGCATGTGTTTGTATGACAGCATTGTCACTGTTAAATTAGCTCTAGAAAGGGAAGATACAGGAACTTGACTGCAGAAATGTTGTACTTGTGTTGTGCTCATACCCTCTGGGTGATTCCCTTCCCGACTGCCAGCTGTCACACAGAGTCTGAAACAGACAAAAATTTATTGGGTAGTATTTAGAAACATGTCAGTGGTAATGACTGGATCTCTGATTTCAATTATCACCTACTAAATTCGGGCTAATGTAGTGCATTTGTAGACCTGTTGAATGCACTTGACATCATGTTTAAAATATTTGAAACTGCACTGGTTTTTAATATCATATGTTGACCACTTTCTTTTTCCTACTCACATCTGGTGCGTGGCAGCAGGCATCCCATGTGACCTATAAAAACTTCAGTTGTGCTAGTTTGATTTTCTTTTTCTTCTTCAGATTATATTTCAGCAGAGAAGAAGACAGAAGTCTGAGACTACAATTACTTTAATGAAACACCACTCTGAGATCTGTAATTCACCCTTTTTTCCCCCTCCCATACAATCAGTGTGTAAACAGCATTTTAAGCTTTATTCCTATTGTTTGGCTTTAATTTGTCATTGAAAATCCTTGGTTACTTGGGTGCTCTTAAAGCTATTTTAATAACAAACTACCTAAATTCACTATGTTTCTGTATCTGGGTGAGATTTCAGGTGGAACCTGATTATACACCATTTCTTTTGTTATATTAGCAGAGATTAGTGTTTAAATCCAAAGTACTGAGTTCTTCTTTTCTTACTTTGGAAACATTTTATGTGCTATTATTTTAGGACTATTGAGGAGGATTATTTAAAAACAAAAGTTTCTTTTTCCAAGTACTGCAATACTTCATTGGAGTGCTGCAACACAGTTTTCTGTCTTCTGATCTTGTAATCTTTCCATATCCATCCTCCTCATACATATTTATTAAATTTATATGCTGATGTTTGCGACTCTGAACTTGCTTTCCAGCTACTGAAATAGCAACTGTTGAAGTTATTTGTTTGATAGTACTCAGGAGTACTAATCATCACAGATTTTAGTTTGTGTCTCCCTGTTTTTGTGTAAATATTACTGGCTTTTACAGTTACATCCACATCTGCATACAACTAATATAAAAAATAAAGTAGTCTCCAAATATGTGTAGGCTACTTTGAGTAAATTAATTGTGCATATCTTGATTGCTACATAAATAAACCTGGGGAATTTTGTAAGAATGGATCTCCTTTAAAGCAAGATCCCCTTGCTTATACTAATTTTGCTTTGTTGTGATTTCTTATTTCTGGGAGTATATTTTTCAGTAGTATCCTCAGTGGTGGTTAGCAGGTTCTTTTCCTGCCTAATGCTTCCAGACATCCTTTAGATGACTTCTTGTTAAGAATCTCAAAGTTGTTTTAAACTGAAATTATTATTAAAAAAACCCTGAGCATGTTATCTCTGAAATACAATAGCAGCAGCTTTCAAACTGGGTGTTGCAAACATTCCTACTGGGAGAGGAAAGAGATCTTGAAGATGGAATTTCAGTAAAGTTGAATGTTGGCCTTCTGGTGAAATGTGTAAGGATGTACAGCCTTACTGATGATTTGTCACTTGCAGAATTTCTAGAAATGTCTTGGATGGTAAGTTTCAGGTATAGCGTCCTCTTATGCTTATTTGCATAAGATTTTGTTTTGGTTTTGGTGTGGAAATTGTCTGTGATTCCTTAGAGGTTCTCTGAGCCAAGAATGGATGCAGATGGATGGATGCATCCAGTAGTTGTAAGGGATCTGCCTCGTGGCTTCATGGTGTTATCAAAGTTGCCATTTAAAAGGAGCAATGTTTACTATTCTGATTTCAGCTTGTCCAGTTTAAGCCTAAAACTCGTAACTGATCACAAGTCTCAAAAATGAATATATAACTTTATTACAGCCAGCCTATATATAATCTATATTTACCTTCCTTTCATAGAGATGTTTTCCTTAGTGGGGGATCCTTTTAATGTGAGCCTAATGTTATCGTTATTTTTCCTTGGATGTTTGAAAAATGAAACCTAAGGCCTGAGAAATTTCAACATATAAATTTCAATCATAAACCAACAGCAGTTTTAAGTTTTAAATAGCTTGCAGAAGTGGTTTTGCTCTGCTATCTATTTCTTTAGTAGTTTGAGATCTCCTGATGTATAGGTTTTGTCCTGGTCCATCATTTTTAGCAGGCTTTGTTGCTCCTACCAGAATGCTGGGATACTGGAAGTGTGCAGGGTGGGTATTTCACTTGTTTGGTTTGATATGTTTTTGTGGTAGTATATTGGTTTGCAAATACAGGGAATTTCTGTGCTGCTCTGCTTTGCTAACCTTTCTGATTGCTCTGTATTCAGTTCTTCTCAAATCACTGCTGTGCTGCTTGACTGCTGCCTTGGATGACCCACTGATGGACAGTTGTGTTGGCTTCCACTTTATTTCCACAAGTTCTTCTGTTCTGTGTGACTGCAAAAATGTTTCCTCTGCTCCCAGGTATCTTATCTCACATGATAATGTAGTGCTTACCAACCATATATTTCGACAGCACATAACTGTACTTCTGCCTTTTCTTTAATTCAATGGGACAATTACTGCTTTCAGTGTATCAGGGTGGAACTTCTTCACAAAGATGTGTTATTCTTTATTGTGTGTCTGTTGTAGATGGTGCATCTGCTGTCTGCTTGCTGTGTCAGAAGAGTCATACTTGAAAACAGGGAGGGATAATTAGCATGTTGCTATTCTCTCCTTGTTAAAGCTGGTAGGTCTAATATAATAAAAGTGCATGTTGTGGTCATGAACTTTAAATGAGGAGGCTCAGGAATTATATTGCATAAGCACATAAATGACAGATGTTTTATATATCTGTAGAGGAGGAAGGTAAATACCATGGTATTTACTATAATTCATGAGCCCCAGCAGAAATAAAAGTTCTAAAGTGTATTAAACTTAATCCTTATGTTAAAGACTTTTTTCTGTTTTCTTGTTGTTTCTCATGAATGCTTCATCAATCATCATAGTCCTGTAAAGCTATTTCTGAGTGATAATCAGAGATCATTGTGGAGAATTTTAATCAGAATAAAACCAAATTTTTTTTTAGTGGACAAATAATAATTAGTTGACTAAGAGGCAGCAAAAAGCAGTATACAATCTCATAAAAGCCAAAAAGAAGGGTCAAAAGTAGAGGAGGTTGAGTGCTTGTCTTTGTTATTAACATGTGCCTTACTTTCAGTTCACAACTTCTGTCACACAGTGCTTTCCTCCTATTGAATGGTCCCAATGTCCTGGCATAGATGACATTAATTCTTGTTTTAAATGTGAACAAGTATTAGTTTGCTTCACTGAAGAGGAAATAAGATTACAACAAAGGAAGTTCATGTTTGGAAACAGTATAAAGTTGATATTGATACTGGCTTTGAATTTTGATAACCCTTTGTGATGCTTTCTCATTGCATGACTCCCACAGGAGGGTGCTGGTGAAGACAAATGTCTTAGGAACAAAAAGACATTTTTCTGTCAAAGCTGGAAGATGGTTTTGGCTCATTTTTAAAATTATTATTATTATTATTATTAAGCTCTTTTCTTCCTGCCCTCCTTCAGAGAAGTCCGAGAAAACTGCTGTCACTGACAGAAGATGAAAATATGATTTATGCTGACATCATGTATTACCCAAGCAAATCTGTTATGTGAAAGATGGTTTCTTATGGTGTTGAAATAAAGAATCAGTGAATTGTTCTTGAAGGAGTATTGGTTCAGACTTTTCTTGCCTCTGTCATCACTGCCCCACTCCTGCTTTTCCTTTTCTACTTTGTCTCTCTTTGGGGATCTTAATATTGATGCTATGAATGGTTGTTAAACAAATTTTCTTCAGTCCTTAAGCATAGCTGATTCACGTGGGTTGATGTAATGCAAGAATAATCTCTACTGTGAGCCTGGAGGCCACACTCAGCTATAGCAGTGTTGGTACTGATTTTCTGGCTCCCACAACATTTCATTGCAAGTTCTGTTTAGAGGTACTAGGTTTCCTTTGCTGAGAAACTGTAGCAGCAGCATCTGCTAAGTTGGGTTTGGTCTATTTAAAAGTTGGGCTGGTTTCAAACAGTATTCCATTTGTGGACATCTGATTTAGTTAAACTGAAATTTGACTATCAAATGCTGTGGATATGACCAGTCACAGAATTTGCTGAGGTGATGTTATCTGCAGCAGCAGAATAAAGATGAATAAAAAATAAGCAGGTGAATAAAATACTGACAATATTCCAACATTGAATCGGTTAAAAAGAAACCCAAATGGATAAGTTAGGTAGATTACACTAGTTTTACAGATAATTCTAGGCAGTAGGGCCGAAAAGGAGGTGAGGGTAGTTATGTGAGTGGCTGGAAAGATGTGATGACTTAGTGTAAGTCTTAGACTGTTGCTACAGCAAAATTTGTAGTCTAAAAACCAGTATCTTGGGTGAGACACTGGGGGAGCTGGGACTCTGAGCATCTGTTGGCTGCTGGGGATACAAATGGTTCCAGAGAGAGTAAAACCTTTGGACAAAACCTTTTTCTTTGAAATGAGGTAAAATATTTTGGTGATAAAGACTTTCGCCACTGTTTAATTCAGTTCTTTCAATTTGTTGTAATTCTTAACTCCAAGGAAATACAAAATACACAGAGCCAATTGCGGTGATGTCCAAATTGGCACTTAATAAATGCTGCTTGGTCCTTCCATGGTGGATAATAGTTAGCCAATTGCACTCTGCCTTGTGTCTGAGGACCCAGTTCATCCTTTTTTACTAAAAGAAAAGTAGCCTAAAAATAGCTGTTTATACAACACATCTGTGCTAAAACCCCTCAAACCAGTGGTACGACCATTGTGCCAATGGTACAAAGCTGATGGTGATGATTATTCCAAATAACCAGTCCTTTTGTTTTTTTGAATTTTTGTTTGTGTAGATAGGACCTTTGATATAAAGTAAGTATTTAAACATTTTATTCTCTTGTATAGCCTTCTGAATGTACCATGAGTGCATTTTCTTTTCCAGCTAATGCTGTTGTGTGGAGGAGGAGCAAGGTTTGCAGTGGCACACAGCCGTTTCAGAAAATAGTTTGAAACTTGGGAGTTCTGTGTTGTGTCAGGCAAGATGCTTCCCATGAGTTTGTATGAAGTGTTTTGCCACTGCAAAAACATAAGGAAGGTGCAGCAGTCCCCACAAAAACAAAATCTGGAGCCTCACTGGTATGTGGAAGTTACCCCTGAGCAAGGCAGGGGTTTCTGGCTCATGGTGAATTCTGAGCTTGTTCACCTTTGCCATGAGTCAGTGCTTTGCAGGAGTTAAGAGTTAATGTGTCTTATTTCTGTACAAAGCAAGTGCTGCCATGTGATTTGGAGTCCTATCCCTCATTTCCCCTCACTTTGAGTGCTGGTATGCTGTATCTTACTTTGTAATTCTCGAAACGTCTTTGTGATTGATTTTTATTTAATATGTGTTAGGCCTCAACCTTTCCCCAGTTTCCTTTTAACCTTGTCAGATTTCTCTCTGGTATTCCTCCTTCTTCTATTTTGAAACCATTAAACTCTTGTAATGTAAATTGATTTACACCTCAGCTTTTGTGAGTATTTTTGAGAAACATGGTGAAACTGATGCATGCAGAAAATGTTGGGTTTTTTGGGGTGGGAGAGGGAGACCCTGAATGTTCTGGGCAGAGCTGTGAAGATGGAGTCCTTGCAAACTTTCAGTCCTCTTGTAAGTTATTCAACATGATCTGTGTAAAGACTACAGCAGAGTTGGTAAGGATTCTTTCTTTATCTATAAAAAACATATATTAGCATAGCAATACTAATTATCTGTGTAGTATATATATCTATGTATACTATGATGTAGACTCTTGTGGCCCCTGAAAAGATGGCCTTTTTTTTTCTCCAGTTAACTGACAGTCATACAGCATGCATTTAACCATACTCTTAATTGTTTTGTAATACAGGAGTGGAATTAATGTCCTCATGTGCTTTGCTGAGTCAAGATCTTGGTGGATTCCTGTACTCATGTTCATGCTGTTAACTCTCTGCCAATGTTCTTTCTGTTAATAGTGATCAAGTCACAAAGCAATTATACTCCCACAAGCTGTCCTTTAATAACCTTTGTCATTTGTCAAAGTGCATTAGGGCCTTGCATATTTTTACAGAGAAGCTATTGGTCTTCATGAAGTAATAGAGTGTTCTGATGTGCCAGCTCATCTTCCTTGCCAAATTGCTGTTGGTTCAGAGGTGAGCTCACTTCAGTTTAAAGAAACATCTTCTATCTCTTTCTCTTAGACCAAAAGATTTTCAAACAAGATTAAAATCTGAGTTAGCAACAATGCTCATTTGAACCAACTCTGCCTTCCAGTCTGGAAAAGCTTGGATTTTAAGCTTTTCAATTATCTTTGGATGTGAATGTAATTGGTATTAAACTAGAAGAGGAATAATGATCTCTGTATGCTAAACTGTGACAGCCTTTTCAAAAACATGTATTTATGATGCTACACCTCTTGTAAGTATTTTGGGACTTATGATACTGCTATTTAAACTACCAAGGTGTAACTCAGTGTGATCTTGTCTTCTCCACTTATTTTGTTTCTTAAGTAAATGTTATAACTGCAAGCAGTCAAGGTGTAGTCCTCCTTGTAATTTGCCAGCATGAAGTAGATATTTGGGGTTGGCATGTTCTTGAGTTACCTGCTGTAGGGGAAAGTACATGAGAGGGAAAGGAAACAATTCCCTGAAAAACCATTTGATATTTTGTGAACAGTCTAGTGTTAAGGATTAAAAGATATGATAATTCTATTGCAGTTGCAGTAATTTAAGCATATAAATTTCCCTTCAGTCCTGACAACCTGTTCATCAGATAGAGAGCTCTGATACTTAGAGTACATATTGCATCTCTACTTCAGGGATTGCTTTCTCCTGGGTAAAAAATGTTGAAGCCTGGTGGATCACTGTTACTTTGTAGATGTATATACACTCCAGTATTCACTTCTTTGGTACACATGGAGGCAGATAAAGTACGTAGAAGCCAGTCAAACATACTTTGCTGACCTCTGAGTGGAGCTGGGATTTATCAATATGTACAGTTTGTAATAAAAGTAAGCTGTGACCTTTTGAAATGTGCAAATATATTTTACCTATTTGTTCCTATTTAGAAAGTAAAGCTTTAACTCTGTATTCCACGTTTTTAGCTGTTCTGACAGAGTTAAACTAGAGACTCTGTATCTTCATAATGAACAATATAATTCTCAAGAAAAGCAATTAAATTAGCATGTAAGTAGCCATTACAAAAAGTTAACTTGGATGGAAATCTTTTGCATTGTAGTCTCTGATATCTTCTTTGAAGCAAACGTTATTTCTTTATAAAAATATTTTTAAAACTTATTTTTATCCCACCTACGCTACTTTATTATTGTAACAAACTGGGTAAACTCTCCACTGGAATTCATTGTAATGGTGATGCTGTTTCTGTTCCATGTGTTCTCCCTCTGTTGCTTGTGTGAATATTCACATGCAGGTATATGCACACAGAGTGTTCTGATTCATATAGGTATCCTGATGGAATTCTGTCTCATTGTTGAGTTGTTAGTCTCAATATTGTGTGTGGCTTTTATTTTTATTTTACAAATACCCATCTAGCAACTGAAGACAAGTATTTTGTTGATGGATTAGAAAGAGTCAAGATTCTTGAAGTTTGCACGTCCTGTGAAAAAGACAGGTCAGTTTTTTTTCTCTGGGCATCTGTCTCTCATAAACTCATAAATTGCTCTTGAAGCTAGATAGAAAAAATACTGAAGGCAACATCATATTTAAGAGTTTAAATGTGCTGATTGGAGTGTCTCAGAGTCTAACCTCAGGCAAAAGGTCTTGTGTTCAGTCTTTTTGACTGATGTAGAGTGGTCCACTGTTAATAATTTAGTGTTGAGACCTACTAAATGAAAAATAGGAGACTCATAACATCAGTATCACTGTTGATTTTTCCTAGAAAATATGAAATGGTTGTTTTTTGATGTATGTTTCCATTCTTTACACACTTAACTGTTCTCTAATGTAGCCACTGCATCTGATTTTTTTCCTTAATGAGCAATGGGGTTTTTTTTATATTCTATGGAACACAGAGTTTGCCCTGCAGGACCTTATGTTCATTTTTAGTCTGTTCTATTTGTGTAGTAAATAAAAAATGAGTAACATTGCCATTAGCCATTTTACATGCATTACTCCTGACCATGCTTGTGAGTAACCTGCTAAAGAATGTGCACGTTCTCAGTTCGTAGCAAAATGGGGCCTGTAATAATTTAATTTTTAAAATTAACCTAAAATGCATGGCAACAGAAGGAACCTTTGTTTAAGGAAGGATTTTGATGGCTGTGTAAATCAACATGCTGCCTGTAGGTTTAGGTCCAATCTTTCTCAGATGCAAGTGTGTTGTACTTCACTCTCCCATTTTTGTAGGTGTAAGAGGTGAAGTGCAGAGTGGATCATCTCTAAATTATCTCCTGGAGTTCTAAAGCTTGTTGGCTTTAATAAAGGATCAATATTTTGCATTTTAGAACTTCAGAGTTCAATTTTGGCAAAGATATGTGTGGCAAACATTTCTTGTGTAACTTGAAGGATTGTTCAGTGAGGAGAATTGTTTTCTTAGCCAAACGTGACATCAAATGTGCATACAAAAAAGTTTTGAAAACTTATTTTTATTCTTTGGAAATAGGTGTATTTTCTGAAGTAGTGTATAGTTCTTACAGATTTTACAGAGAGACAGATTCTTCTGAAGGTAAATAATTACGTATGTAGTCAGTAGCTTGTTTATTTTTTGTAAGAGAATGTGAATTTCAGAGAGTTGAACAGCTGCTGTAGGATGTGTAGCTCATTCAAAATTCCAAGAGTGCAGAAGCAGTAGTGAGGAAACAGCCCTTTCTTTTATGCTATGGTACTTTTTAAAATTTGTCTGGGTTGACTTTCTGTATTGTTTTTCTTCATTATGTTTCCCAGTAAGGATGGATACACCCTTGATGGAACTATGATATTTTATAAATTATTTAAATAAGATAGACTCTTTAGAAACTAATGTAATTATTCAACTGTACACTTAATATCTAGCCTAGATATGGAATATATAATTAGAATGACATTGAAGGTCAGATTTTAAGTGCTTGTGTTCTAAATCCATGAAAAATAAAAATGATAGTGAGGATCAAAACTCGTGTTAAACTCTTAAACATTTACTGTATCTTTGGAAATAGAATGAACTTTGGTAGCAGCTGTTGTCTTGCTTACATTTCATGTTCACTAAAATAAAGATTTATAAAAGCAAGCATTTAAAACTCTTCTTAAGCTTTCTCAATCATGTTAACCTAGTTTTCCTTTACTAGTCTGAAACTGATGCTCAAGCAGAGGTGAAGGGAGGCATAATTGGGCAATCACTGTGGCTTTGGAAAACACTGGTTTTGTCCCTGCTGAAGGGGGGTGTTTTCCCTTCTAATTGCCTCAGAAGTGTTACTGTCTGTCCCTGTGTTAGTCTGATCATCTAAGCTCTATTCAGTTTTTTGTTGCTGTCCACTCCTGTTGAGTTTTTTTCCATCTGCAGCTTATATGCTTTCCACCTCTCATTAAAATGTACTAAAAAAATTGAATTATTCTAAATGAGATACCTGTAAATCAGTAAACACCATTTTCCACACGTCAGTGTACCAGCTTTTCTCTTTAAACAGAAAGATTGTGTTTGTGGTTGGGTAGGGGAAATACAGGAGTAGGGGATTATATTTCCTGACAATTGAAGATAATTAGGTTGCTTTAGTTAAGTTAGGTTATCACATTAGCTATTAAAAAGCACATCAGTAAAGTGCACATTGCACTTTCCCTGTCTCTTCATTTCCTTAGGTGATAACAGGGGAAAAAATGTATGGAACAGGACTCTCATTTGATTTTGAACTTAATACTCTGAAATTGAGCATGGTTACCAGGAGTTCCAGTATGGGAGGTAATGAGGCAAATTTCTTGTCCTGAATTTGCAGATTGTTTTTGTATGCATAAATGTGAATTTTCCTAAGCTGTTCAAGAGTGTTCCAGCTTTGCTATTGTGGTGTATCAAGCATCCTGTAAAATCAGAGTAATTTGCCCTGGTGTTTTGCAAACTGAGATGCCTCAGGTGTGTTTGTGCTGCCTGTGTGACACGTGAAGCAGTCTGAGGTAGCTTCTTTAACATCTAGGCTGAAGAGGGCAAAGAGGACACCAGGTTCCAGTCTTGGCTTCCTGTGGAGTCTTCTGGGAGAAGTGTTCACAGTGTCTACACAGGGAACTCATCATAAGCAGCTTGAATACTTCCTATTGATTAAAGTAGCTGGTGTCACAAACAGATCCTTTGGAAGAAAGTCGTCAAATGTCTAAGAAATCTTGGAGTATCAAGATACTGATTTTTATTCCACTGATGTTTTCTGACTGTTACTTGTCCATGTGTCGCTCTTTGTACTATGCTTAACAAACAGAAAAGAAGAACTTTCTCCATAATGTACAAAAATTTGTAACCTAGGTAGGACTTATAAGTCCCATTCTCTCAAAGGGAAGCATAGAAGTTAATTCCTGTTCAAGGGTACAACAAACTCTGCATCTCCGTTCTCATTTTTAGCTTCTTTTTTCATTCCAGTCAGTGAAGAGGAAAGAATATTGGTTGCTGGAGGAGGCCTTATCTGGCTATACCTTAAAGATAGCTCCTAAAATCTGTTATTATTCCAGCTGCTTCTTTTCTCCTTCTTTTCTGTCTCACTCTTTCCCCAAAAGATTGGCCCAACGTTTCTGAATGTTAGGGGAGGTGATTCTCTATCCCTTTTTAAAGCAAGGCCCTTCGAAAAGCAGGGATATAACTATTGCTTGACATTGAGGCTGAGTGTGTACCTCCTTGGTTTCATGGAAGTGCTTTTTTTCATGGAGCCTAAAAAGAACTTTGTGAAGGCTAATTGTATGTCATTGATGGACCCTTTACTTTGCTACCAGCTCTTGTTACCACACTCACTATTTTTTTATTTTATGGGTTTTTTTATGGTTTGACTCTGACAAAAAAATCTGATGGTTGAGTGAGCACAGCCAAACTGGTGAAACCTTCTCATATCCACCCCCAGTACCCATAAGGTTTATTAGCCAAAGTGATGAATAAGAAAATGTGGATGTTGAGTACATTACTTACCCCCTCTTTGCCTTATACATGCATTTGTAAAATAGAGGCTGAAATACTAAACCACACCAAATGCTGAACCTCTAATGCATGTTGGTAAATCACTTACTATTGCCAAATACACTACAGAAATGCCTTGTTAATGTTACCTAAATTATGTCACTGGTCAAAAAATAGAATCAAGTATGTTCTTGCTTGTGCTGCAGAATTTATGGTTTAGCATATTGATTTCCAGCTTGAAGATCTTACAACATGCTGAAGTTGGTAGGGATCTGTGATAGCATTGGTGCAGTGTTTTATTATTAATCAAAGACAAAAACATTTCTGGTCCAAGAATTCCAAAGCATGTTATGTACTTTGCTATATAGAGTTAAATTTCTCTTCCCATGCCCCAAGTAAATTGCAAATTAACGCTAATAAATCACATTGCAGCAGTTGGTAAGAAGTGAAAGTATATTAATAATTAAATAGTCCTTTTCAGCCACCCCTCCCCCCTTCCTTTTTTATGTGGTGATTTTCTAGACTCAAAATCAGCGTGTCTCATGCAGGCTATCTATAATATATAGTTGTTTCAAATCAGCTTTACTTACTGAGCTTTTTCTAGTAATGGAGCTCTGTCAGCAAAAAGCATATGCACCAGCAAATGATGAACGATGGACTTGTGTCAAATGGAAGCTTGAAAGGTGCTTCTGTAGTTAAATGGATTAGTCTGCACCAGAAGTTCAAAACTCCTCAAGTGTAATTGTTTCAGAGAAAAGGTATCCCTGGATTGATAGGGGAGGCTAAGCAATGAGAGCTGGGGGAAGAACTGCTTTATCAGATGTAAGTGAGGGTTTACTAATCCACAAGAAGGATAGGCTTTGCTGTTACAAGATTGCTGTCTTGATGCTTCTGCTATTTTTCTTCTTTTTCTTAATGTGAAATTTGTAAAGATTTTAATTTATGTCAGTGAAAGACACAGATATTTTGGGATTTTTTTCTTACAAAATTGGCAAGCTTAGTTCCATTTATGTGGCCATGTGCAACAGTAATTTCAAAATAATCTGTAACATTTTTCATACACTTCCTAAGAATGTTGGTCCTTGTTTCAGTAGTAGTGTTAGCTGTGAAACTGACTTTGTCCACTGTAGTTATTTTGCAGTTACACACTGAATAAGGTAACTAGGGATTGCTATATAAATGCAAAAATCCCTGCATGTAAATTGTGAATTTATATAAATAGTGTTCTATTACTGTTGCTCATTAAATATTTCATGATTTGTGTTGTTAATGTGTAAATCTCAGAAGAAAATATTTACAGAGGAAGAAATTTACATTAGGAATTAAATTTTAGAAATATTTTTCCTGGTTTTTTTTTTATATCATTTTGGCTGTACTTAAAATGGGTGTGCCATAGCAGTGTTCAACAAAAGAATAGCTATAAGCAGGGAGGCTTTCACTGCTCCTCAGTCCTTCCGTTGTGCCAGTTTTTCCTTCTCTTCTGCTTCTTTGCAATTGTTAGCCTTCATGTGAACTGAAAGGTACTTCAAAACACTGGAAGAAAATAGTCTGAAAGCTTCATGCACATTTGCTTCATAGTAAAGAGACGGGAAGAAGTTGAAGACTTTCTCCACTGACAGGTGTTTGTGTGTCAGAGCAATGAATGCTTTTGATGGCAAACCCGCTTGCTTTTCTTCATTGTACTCTCCTTTCTAAATATTAAAAAAAAAAAGGACAAATTCTGACAACAAAAATTCTCCAAACTGTATAATAGAAAGCTTGCTTTATTTATTTATATTTTATAAAAGAAGATATTTAAATTATTTCAGTGGCTATTTGCTTTCTTTTTGTGTGGGTGAAAAACACAGCAGTTAAGCAGTGCCTGGAATGGTGAAGGCACATTTTAGTTGTATCCTTGTTATGATACAAAAATATTGTCATCTGGTGATTAATTGGTACAAAATTTCATTGTCTTATAGATTGCACACCGTCCTTTAAATAATATAAGAGTCCCATCTTACAGAGTCTAAACCTATTCTAAATAACCACTTCTTTTTAAAAATTGTTTTCACATTTTTCATTCCTCTCGTGTTAGTTTATTAGCATGGCACCTGGCTGTCATTTACTTAGTTTATTATCTGGCTAAAGACGGTAATTGAAGATTGTTTTGCAGGTGGTAAATGATCTGATCTTTGGTTGTTTTCATATGTTGGGCCGTGCAAGGCAGTTGCATCATATGGAATTGCATTTGCGTCAACAGCACAGTCAAATCGACCATTTGGAAGAGATTAAAAACAAGAATTGAGAAAAAATATGACTAAGTAAGCCTGTTCTGTCAAACATGAGAAAATCTCTTCCTGTTTAATATGAGAAAAAAGTTAACTAAATAAATTAATGACCCATTTCGTTGTAACTAAATTCATTTTTTCTTTCCATTGACGGTGGAAGCAATTTGAATGAAGGCAAAAATTGGTACAAAAGTCAAGTCTGAACTTACATAGACAAATATTTGGCAGGAGCACTGGGCTATTCATCCTTGCAGGAAATAGAAATAGATGCTATGTAAATTGTGCTCCAGACTGAAACTGACCCGGTAGTATAAAGAAGCCTTTTTTGAGAGATATTTTTGATCAAATCACAATGGGCAGAAAAAACAAGTATATAACTATAGAAAATTGGGTTACTTGGAGTGGGAAGTGGTTAGGTGGCACGTTTAATCCAAACTGGTTGTTCTCTTTTACCTCAAAGCAATTTCAATATGTGTGATCCAGTTTTTGTGGATAACTGTGAAAAATAGTTTCACATTACTTCATGGGTAAATGAAGTATTATATCAGAATTTTTGGAACTCTTCACTTTTCTATACAATATATCTAGAGGGTTGTTCTGCAACATGCTTCCTTCCAAGCCTGATAAAAGTTTTCTGAAGGTCAGGATTTTGTTATTATCTTTTTATTTGTGTCACTTAATGCAAAAGAATTCACTAATAGGACATTTAAAATGAATTGCCAAGTGTCTGCCTTATTTCCACTGACTCCTAAAATAACAAGACTTCACAAAGTCTCAGTGTAAAATATTGCACCCATTAGGTCCTGCAGGTGCAGGCGGGTGAGGAGTGTGCTGCTGGGTTCTTTGAGTCACACACTGAGGGAGGGAGCAGAGGTTTCCCAGCGTGGTCCTGAGGACAGAGCTGCACCAGCAGGAACATCCCTGAGCCCTGTGCCGGGCTCAGCCTGCAGGCTTGTCCCAGGACAGCTCAGTGGCCAAGGTGTGTGCTCAAACACCCCGTGTGGATTGCAGCTGGGGAGTATTAGGTCACATTCATTTGACTCTGGAGAAGGCTCAGTCCCCAAGAGTTTGGAAGGAGAAGACAAGTTAGGTGACAGGGCAGCTGGATAGTGGACGTGGTGAGTGGTGAAGGAGCACAGCCTGGCTCCACAGAACCTCTTGTCATAACAAAGGTGAGTCTTGCATCATGACTGTAGCTGGTGTATTGTTGCTGGCCTTTGTACTTTTCCTTTTTCTTCACCCCCAAGAGCTTGAACCACATCTCTTGTAGAAAACCACAACCACAGGAAGGTGTGAACAGCATTGTCCTCTCTGTTACATTGTGTAATAACAATAGAAGTATAAATTTTAAAAAGAAAATATAAGATACTGAGGTGATGTGTAAATGTGGATTTTGACCAGGCTTCAGCATCAGCACAGTTGCTGTGTATTTTTAACTACCACCTGTACAGCAGTGATATGTGTGGGACCAGGAGTGCTGCTTGGAAGCTAAGGTAGCCCAGCAAAAGGAGTTGGAGTGGAAAACAGGAAAATCTGAGTGGCTGAAGTGCTACGTAAATGTTAAGAGATGGTGAGTACCCTTGCAGGTGAGATGGGAGATTTTAACCTGCTCTGTCCTCCTTAGTGCTCTCTTTAAACAAACAAACAAACAAACAAACAAACAAAAAAAAAAGGTAAAAAAAGTGTGACCTGAAGTTGTGAAGTCACGCTGCCTTTGTCTGATGTGAAACTGTACTTTGCACTATTTCCAATCCTTTCAGAAGGGGACTGTTTTCTGCCCGCCCCCGTAGCTCCCTCTCAGTGTTGAAGCTATAAACCAGGGACATGCCTGAGTAGAGCCAGTCACAGATGCTCTGCCAGCATGTGACTGGTGTGTTTGAGCTTTATCATTCCTGCTAACTGACCCTTTCACTAAAAGTTTAATAGGGGATAAATTCACATGTGAATTCATAATCCCCTCAGTTGTGCCAGAAAGATTCCTTAACAAGCAGGCAACAAAGAGAATCTTATGCAGCTGGATTTTTTTTATTTCTCCTCTTCTTTCTCTTTCCAAATTTATTGGGTAGACTACTTCAAGGATGTGTCTTTAACTGTCATCCCAATATTTATTTGTGCATAACCTAAACAAACAAAGGCAATATATTCAATGTGGCTTTCAGAGCAGCTCTATGCATGAAATTGAAAACATTTTTGAGCTTTTAAGTACAATAGGTGGAAATACTATATTCTTCCAAATATTCGTTATTTAGTATTTATTCTTACTCACTATAATGTAAAAACTGTGCTTTCCTAGCATGCATCTCTTGGAACTTAAATGAAATCTTTGTTGTACCACATCAGTTCATGGGGCTCTTTTGTTATTTCAGAATTCTGTATATTTTTTGCTACTCTTACCTAAAGAAGCCTGTAAATGCAGATATTGTGAGTATTTTTAGTATAAACCACTTTTAATCAACTTGGTTACTGTTATTTTGATTTTTAGAAAAGAAATTGTTTCTCCTAATGTTCTGTTAAAGTGCCTTTAAAATGATGATATCATCACTACTACATTTAAAAGCTTCAGGGTTGCAACATTTATTGAGCAGTGCTCATGGAAAGAATATAAAGGATGTCTGGAGACTTTCTACTTTGATAAAAAAGGACACTGCTTTTTGTGGCCTGTGTGAAATGATATTTAATTTTTAAAATTTGATATTATGTTTCTGGCATGGAAAACAAAGAAATATGCATCATCTCTTTACAGTACTTGGTTTTTTTAACCAAAACCTCCTGATGTATGCTAGCTTTGAAATGTCTTTCAAACCTCTTATTCCAGAGCCCCAGCTTTTCATAACTTCATTGGCTATGCAACCAAGGTTGCACAGAGATGTTTCTTCTGGTTAAACTGTTCCTCCCCTATCAGCAGGCAGCTACTTTTAGGGAATACTTTTTTGCTGTGAGACCTGTCACATCCTAGAGGTCTCTGTAACTTTAGAACTTGGCATTTCCTCAATGGAACCAGCAAAAGGTGGCTTTGTTTTGCTGAACCTTAACAGAAGAAGGATGCAGATGTCTTTGGCAGGAAGAAATCCAGCGTGAGTACACAATCCTAAGGGAAGGGGGGAACGTGTGTGTGGTGTGTGTGTGGGTGTGATACGGGTTGTGGGATCAAGAAAGTCAGCTGCATGGAGTCTTGGAAGTTAATAGTGAGGTGTTGCTCACAGGGTCTGGTTCTGACTAGGTGCAGGTTTTCTTTTTTGTCTGGTTTTTTTTTTTTTTTAAAGTAATTCGAGAAATTGTGCACTGAAATATTTTAACTTCTGAAATACAATGGATGTGTTATCTTTCAAAAATTCAGCAACAAATTTCCCTTTACTCTCTGCCGGTTCTTCCCCCCCTTCACCTCAAGTGAAACTGTTTTAAGGACAGAGGATAAGTAAAATAGTTTTCCCCTTAGTAATTTGGAGTCACAACATCCTTAATTTGAAAGGAGCTTTTTTTGTATCTAGTAATGATTGTTCTGAGGTCTGAAAACAAATTCATCAAATTTGGGCAGCTGATAATGGAATGTTTTGGCACCTTCCATTAATTTCTTTGAGCACCTGTATGGTTACAGGGTATGTTATCCAACCTCAGAAAGCTTTAGATTCAGGCAGGTCAAAGCAGCATTCAGATGCTGGTTGAAGATGGTAAAAAGAAGACTGAGTTGAAAACATGTTTGGTTGTGTTTTTTTGGTTTTTTTCAAATTAAATTTATATATTATTTCTTAATTAATTATTTTTTATTTTATTTTTAGTTCTATGACTAAGTGTTCATAATCATTCAGTATTTGGGACCAAGTAAGGGGTTCCTCTCAGTGAACAGTGAAGCTTTAGAAAATAGAGACTGTCCTGAGACACTTTTGACCTCAATTCCAAACTGCTCTATTCTCTTCATTGTTTAGGGAAAATTAACACCAGATAAGAGAGCTGCATGTCCTAAAATACTGCATTTTAATTGATTGAAGAACACTTGCTTCAGAAAAACAGCTTTGGCAAGCTTGGAATTTGGATCTCTACAGAACAGAATCAGACAGCAAATGCACCTGCAGTGTCCTGGCAGTCACTGAAAAAATGCATAAGGGCTTTGTTACTGAAATTTAGTTTTGATCATATATGCTCATTGATTTCAAAATACTTACTTAATTTTATGGTTGATATTGAGGTAATAAATGTTGCTGTTTTGGCAACATTTTTCTTTGTCTAGTGCAGTGAATAGAAAGACATGTAGGTATACCTTGTTGTAAAGGTATGATTTTCATTCTGAGATTTTAAATTATATATATGGGCTTTCAGTATAAATAATAACAGCAGTCTGGGTGATCATTTATGAAAGTGATTGTTACAACAGTAGTTTATACAGTTTTCTTAAATGATAAGAATTTCCAATTCTGGGTACGGCTTCAGTGCAAACTGTACAGCAGTATCTTAAACTGCTTGGAGAAGATGATTAAAATCTTCCCCCAGAAATTAATACCACTGGATTTTTCATAGGATCTCTGAAGTTCACAGTGGTTTGCATTGATGGGTAGTAGAGTTATCAGTCCTGCAAATACCATGGTAATTATAGACTTATAAGAAATTTTAATTATTAATTCTTATTTCCTAAGTGAAGGAAGAATATTTTTCCAGGAATGGGTGGGAAAAAAACCATCTTTTTGTTCACACTCTGAAGTAGGATGTGATTACTGGTTTTTAGCCCAACTGCCCCAACATGGGAACAGTATCTTGTTGCTTCCCAAACACTCTGTACCCTGGAGGCTGGGTGCTGTAATTGCACAGCAATAAACAGTTGGATGAGAATAATGGAGTATGTGAAAGGGTATACCCTGGAAGGGAAGGCTTGGGATTCTCTAGGACTAGGAGCTGTGGGATCTGCTTTGACTCAGTAAACACTGCTTGTAGGGAGCAGTGGTAAACTTCACCTTGTGTTATTTCAGCAGGATATCTGATGCCTTCCTGTGTTCTGCTGGAACTGCTGCTGTTCATTTTCCCTTGGGTAGATCAGACATACTGAGACTGCATCTATGTTAGTGGTTTTATTTGGCAGCAGTGAAATTTGAAAGCACATCCCCCAGAAGTCCCTGCTTGCCGATCACTGATTTGTTCCACAAACTGGTTTAAGCACATACAGACTAGACTCTTTTTGGAGAAAACTAGACTAAACTGAAAGCTGTGTTCTGGGTTTGCACAAAGCAAATGTTAACCTCCAGTGAAGTCATAATGATTGAGACCTTTGAATATCTTCAAACCATGTGGATAATGGCCTTGATACTCTTACCACGCTTTTTGGGGAGAGGATTTAGTAGGAGATGAATAAAGGATTAAGTATTTTGACAGATTATTGGACATGTGAAAACAGTGACAGCTTTCTGTTTCTGACACCTAAGCTGTATTTAGGCCAGAATTGCTTTGTTACTGTGCTGGGCAGCACATTGCAGCTTGTTGTTCAGTAACTGCTACAAGTATGCCTATATAAATATATTCTCAGCCCTGGTGAGGCCACATCTGGACTACTATGTCCAGTTCTGGGCTGCTCAGTACAAAAAGACAAGGAGCTTCTGGAGAGGGCCCAGCAGAGGCCACAAAGAAGGGACTGGAGGGACTGGAGCATCTCTCTGATGAGGAGAGACTGTGGGAGCTGGGCCTGTTTAGTCTGGAGGAGAGAAGACTGAGAGGGGATCTCATCAATCCATACAAGCACCTCAAAGGTGGTGTCAGGGGATGCTGCCAGACTCTATTCATGGTGCCCAAAACCAGGATAAGGAGCAATGGCCATAAACTAAAACACAAGAAGTTCCACCTGAACATCGGGAAGAATTTCTTTACATTGAGGCTGGCAGAGCAGTGGAACAGGCTGCCCAGGGAGGCAGTAGTGCCTGCTATGCCACAAGATCTTGAGACATTTTTTAGCTAGCACTCACTTCATCTGTTATCAACTCATGCACCTCTGAAAAGCAACAAACCAATTAAAAATTCTAAACCAGCTAGAAAAGAAACCAAATTAATTTAACTTCATCTTCTCAAGCTTTCTCCTTCAGTGATGAAATTGATTACAGTTTTTACAAAATTACAGGAGCATTCTTTCAAAATGTAAATATCTTTGTCATTGCCATCTGTGTGTTTTAGGGTGTGTTAAAACTCTTCTTTTGCACCAAGTCACAGGCTTTTTATTGGGCCTGTGTTTCTCTGGGTGTGTGACACATTGCCAAAGGCTAACTATATTGCCAGTAAAATAGTGCTTTACAGAACTTCTGTGGAAGTCACACTTCCACTCTTTTATTCCAACTAGATTTTCTTTATTGGGCCTCCTTTTTTTAGTGCTTTCAATGGATGTGATTCCTACAATCTATCCGACAAAACAATAAAAATACAATGTAATTCTAATAAACGGCCATTAGCACTCATAGTATACTTTTCATTTATCAAGACACAAAGCTTTCTGAAGATTTCTATTTCATGTTATTAATACTAAATTTAATTTGCTATATAATGAATTTTTAACATAAATTAGGTAGCTAATATATTAGATTTTGCCCTTTTTTTCCTTACTTTGTACACCTTTTTCAATAGCAGTATATTAGAGGTAGCTTTGTAATTTAAAGGATCTTCTTTGCCATCTTGTCAATACTGGTCATTGCCCAAACCATGCTACAGTATTCTTTATTAATATAATTTGTTTTGATACTTAAACTAAGATTATAATTATTTAAACTTTTCTGGTCCTAGGTCTCTAAATTAATTTGCAAGGGGCATGAAGGGATAATTAAGTGATTGTGGTACATTTTTAAACCGTGCAAATTTTGATGTCTATTTTATGACATAGCTACTGGTGTGCTAGTCTTCAGGAAAAATGTAAGCAAATGGAAGTTATAAAGGTAGTTTTATTGGCTGAGCTGCATAGAAACAGTAAAAGTCCTCTTGCTGCTCTTAGAGATGCTGCTTGTTTATTTTGACTGTTAATAATACCACCAGCTATTTATCTGAATTTCTATTTATTGAATTTTTCTGTGTCTGTGATGGTGAAACAATTAGGAGGAGTTTGTGCTGAGAAGACACATTCAGTGTGCTGTGGCAAACGTCTAACTTGTTTTTGTTCAGTGTTATATTGCAACTTTTCTAACACCACTGTGGTCATCTGTAATTGTTTGGGTATCTGGTGTGCATTATTTCTAGCCATTTTAATGAAATATTACAGTTATTAACTATGGCTACTGGTTTATGGTGGCTGTAATCCTTGAATGTTGTCTGTTATTGTAGTTTAGGACCACTTTGTTAGAGCATTAGCCACCTTCTGGTTTGCATCAAGGTGGCTGTCTAATGGATCATTAACTGCCAGTGAGGCCCGGCTCCTTGGGGACTTGCTGGGCACAGCACTTGTGGTATGAGAAGTAAAGCTCACAGAGAAGAAATGTGAATTTAGTGCACCCTGATGCAGTGTGAAATGAAATCACTCTGTCCTCACAGTATCTTGGGGTTTGCTATAACACTTCATTGCTACAAGTGCAGTGTGTTTTGCATGCTGGGAGTGGGCAGGTGTTGATGAAGTGGGCAATCGTGTCACCCTGATCTTTAGCCTTCTGATTGTTTACATTCTTGAACTGGAGTTTCTCACACATGTAACATAAACAAGTAAATTGTTTTCACATACCTCTCTATGATGGACTTCTGAATTGACCACTGGGGTCAAAGAAGTGTTCCTCTCATCTACCAATCCTTAACCAAATTCCAAATCCTATAAAAACCCCAAATCATAATTAACTGTTCTTCTTTCCTCCCTTCAACCTGACGGTGGGTGTGTAGTTTTTTCGTGTCTCTAACAGTGACACACTCCTGAGGCAAACACCACTGTTCTCTCCTTTGTTCAAGATGCTGATCTCCATACTGCTTTTTTGGTAGGTATTCACTGCCTCCTGGAGAAAATTGTTCTTATTCTCCTCACCAACTCTGAAGACCACACAGTAACCGTTATAGGTGGGTTATGTGTGTTTTGTCCCCCCACACTTTTCTGCTGTGGATGCTTCCCCCAGCTCTCCTTCAAATAAGTGCAGGGAGCTAGCAGTGTGTGAAGAATAGCTGATGAAAGGGGGGTTCATATCTGTGTGGGGTTTTTTTTGGTAATCTGCACTTTTCTGAGGCCTCCTTCTTCTATTCCTGGCCTTCCAATAGTGCATTTAACATCTAAACCACCCTTTGTTAGAGATGGTTCCATGGTTAGATCAGTCCCCAGCCTTGCTTCTCAGCCTCAGTGCGATAGTTTGAGGCAATAAAGGGATTTCTCTTAAGATTTCTAATTAAGAATATCCTCCTGGTCGATTAGGATTTCCATTTGGGCAATTCAGAGGTTGGTGAGAGGTGATGCCAGATTCCTGAGAAGTGTTCAGGTCTTAGGAGGTAGCTAAATATTTGGTCTTCTTCCTCTTCAGTCTTTTTTATGGAATTGCGTGTGTTTTCTGTGTTTTTGCCAGGTAACAGTTCTAGATGTCTTTACTTGTATTTTAAAATTCAGCTCAGAGAGGCTTCTACTTACTGAAATTCTTGTGTGAGCCAACACATAGTAAACGTCACAGTTAAGAATAAGAGTGATTTTTACTACAAATTGCTGCCATGGTTTATCAAGTATGAAGTCAGGACTTTTTCTTAAGTTAGAATTTCATTTAGCTGTCTTAATTAAGAAAGAACAGCATATACTGAAAAAGACTGCTTCAGTCCCTCAAAATATGAGTGTGGACTGTAAAAAAGTAATTACAGAGTTGAGTTTTACTTGCGAGGGGATCTAAATATTAAAGCTTCAGTGCTCAAGCAGCAAAGATTTGTCAGTATTTGGCAAATAGTAAATGTTCCAACACGTTTCTCAGAGGCAGAAGTACTCCTTTAAGAATGTGCATGATGAGAGATAAATCAGTTTAGAAGGCTGGAGTTGCTATTGGATTAATCTGGTTAAAACTGAGATGGATATGTGCATGTTGATCTTGACTGACATAAGAAAGCATATGAACAGTATATTTTCAGCAAATACTGTGACCCAGTTATTTGACTGGTTATCTTGGTTGGACATGCCATTAGCTTGTTTGTAATTTAAAACTGACATATTTTTTCAGAATAGAATAGGAGGACAATGCAAATGCCAATACGTTTTGTGGGAAAATAAAAAAAGAAGAAGGAAACAGGAACTAAAATAATCCTTAGAAATGTCACTTTTTTTTGGAAGTGAGGGATTGGAGAAAAGAGGAGTTGCACTTAATTATCTGTAACTGCCTGCTTACATGTTCCTGAGCACATGGAGCTATGATTCTGAACAAATGACACAGTTCTCAATTGCACCCTGTTGATACACAATTTTAATTGTGTCAGGGTTTCGTTAGCAGACTAGCACACTGCGCTGTGCTTTAAAAGCTCAGGATTTGTATCTCTTTAGTTACCTGTTACGGCTGAGTTCTGAATATATTTTGTCACTGTTAGATTTTCCTAATCTGTAAAATTACTTTTCTGTAAAAATGTTATTTTTTAATGTGTATGTGTGTTTAATAATTACGAAATTGAAAAAAAGCCACGTTGCTCCTTGGCTTCAAAGTGTTCATTTGACCCTTTTGACATAAGCCCTTGGCTCTAAGAAGCATCAAATTAAGCTGCTGTTGTTTTGCTTCCCCCCTCCCTCCATTAGCAATCATTCTGTTGCACACAGTACGTGATAAATCAACGGCAGGAGCTTTAGAGTTGCCATAACATGACATTACCTATCAGCTCGTCAAGCCTGTGTTGACTCTGCGCCTTTTAGGCTGTATATTTCTTCAAAGTCTAGTGCCAGTTACTTAGTCAGCTCTAACTAATTTCAGAGTGGAAGGGAAACTTTACTGGAGTGCTGTTTGGGATCTGCTTTTTAATCCTGGTCTGTTTAATGTTTGCCTCCTGACATTCTAGGCCAGACATCATTTTAATGGTATGTGTGGTGATAAAGCCAATAAACTGTCAAGATGATTGATAATCTAAGCATTATAGCAATATGACTTTCCTGTTCTCCTCTGTGCTTTAGATGATGGTTTCCAAATTGAATTCTTACAGTGTGCTGTATGCTTGTTGGAGAGTCTCTGAACAAACAGTTGGAAGGAGCTAGCACTCACTAACACAGGCTTTTAGATTTAAATTTCTGTTATTATTGGAAGGACTTTTAATTTGAGAAATGTTAAGTGGGAATTCTAACATTGTAATAGGCTTGGTCTCTAAATTTTTGAAATTCTGTTATTTTTATGGCCACCTGGGATGAGTCTTAAAATTTCATGTGGCAGATTTCTTTATCTGTACTGTCTTTCAACTAGAGATAACAAAGAGCAGTGCAGTGTGTGCAGGGCTTCTGTGTTCCCCTAAGCAAATTCAGCAGCCGTTTTTCATCATCTTAATGGAAAGTCATTGATCAGACTTGCTCACTTTTTATTTTGGGGAGCTTGGAGGCAATTGATTGGGATTATTTTTGCATGATGCCTAAAATTAATGGTTTTCATCTTGTACTTTTGTGCTGGCCCCTGGACAGTGACAGGACCAGGACAAAAGAATGATAGATATTTGTGTTTTGGAGCTGCTCTGCGTGAGCTTCTTTTTTTTTTTTTTTTTTTTTTTTTTTTTTTTTTTGCCCCCCTTAAGTTTGCCAGTACATCAGTTTCCTGTTTGTATCCATTTCTTTTTCTTTAAGCACAAGTTAACATTCCTGCACTGGCTGAAGAAATTTTACACAGGTAATCCTCATTAGCATACATCAGTTGACAAATTTTACATCACTTTTGTGATCCCTTCTGGAGTGAGGTCAAAGCCAATTGCTATTTTTACTTCAGCTGTGTAAATTTTCTTTTGACCCCAATTCACTGTCTGGCCATCACAGCCATACCCCAGATTCTGGGGATTTGAGTACAAATATTTTTTGAGTTGTATTTAAACTTTGGGCAGTAAGTGCTGTTTTCTGCCCAGTTTTGCTATAAACATTTCCCCACTGAAATTAATTGTGGCATGTAGGTGAATGTAAAGTGGTGCTGTATTAGCAAAACAAACCTTTATTCAGTAGGTTTTTTCACAGTACGTTCAGCAGGGATGATTGGGGCTTTGGATTAACCTGTTTTTGTTGGGAACAACCTGGGAACAAACTGAAAACTCCTGTGTGAATTGATGTGCCCACACCAGTGATGCCCTCACTGTCTCCTGTGTGAATTGATGTGCCCACACCAGTGATGCCCTCACTGCTCCCTGCATGTGCTGGGATGTCTCCCTCAGTTCTTGGCTGCTGGGGATGGAATCCTGTGACACTGCCTTTCCCATGGAACTGCTGGTGAACTGTTTCTTGGAGCACTGAGTATGAGACTGCAGAAAGGCACTAGGAGGTCCCAGTAAAAGCTGTTGACCCATATGGAAAGTCAGTGGGTTAACCAGGCTGGTGAAAGGCTTTTTGTGTCCATAGAACCTGATTAGAGATGGTGCATGCTTGACAACTTTGTTAATTCTACAGTTGATGCATATTTTAGGGCAGTCAGAGCTGAGAAAATAATCTCTCCCTGTTTATACCTCTAGAGTAGCTCTCCAAAAGGAGTCTTTTGCTTTCAGCTTTGTCTTTGTTCTTTCACCTTCTCTTCCTACAGCCGACCCATCTTTTTTCCACTGACAGTTCGCCAGTTTAAGTTGTGCTTCTTTTATGTTGCCAGGATGATCTAGTGTGTTGCTGTGTTCACAAAATTGCACGAAAGCACTCTGTTGAATAACAGGGATAGACCAGGAATGACTTTGAGAGGTTTTCCAGGGAATGGATTGGTAAGGAACTTGGGGGTTTATTGCATCCTCTTGGGAGTTAGAGCGAGGAAACTTCTGGATTTAATCCAAACCTAGAGACCTCATGTACAGTGAATCTTTTAGGTGGGCTTTGCCCAATTTTCAGGTGAAGTTTGTCAGTGTTTTAGGGGTCTTTCTAAGGTGTTTTGTTCTGTCTCTCTACTTTTTGGAGTGCTTGGTTTTTATTCCAGGAAGAACTGGAATAAAGTAATATTTGCTGGTACTGAAGCCCTTCTTTTTTGGGGGGAATGGCCAGGCTTAAGCCAGAATAAATAGAAGCTTCTATTAAGATTCCGGCAGGTGGAGGATGGTGTTGACAGCTATGATGGCCAGATTAGATTGATTGTGTACTCCATGGAATTATGTTCCTTAGAAATTTTGAGTCGAATTCTAGTTGTGTCACTCTCCTGAAATAATTGAAGCTAAACTGGCCATTTTTTCTTTGCAACCCAACGCCTTCCCAATGCATCACTGAACTTGTTCTCATCCACAAGCATAAAAGGCTGAAGCCTAATTTACTCCTGAAAAGTTAAAGCTTGTGTTTTGCAAAAACAACTGGGGAACAGTGAACTAGGTATAAACACACTACTGCACTGTGCTATTACAACTTTATTTTGTCAGCTTTTTAAAGACCCTTACAGTCATGTTAATCAGCACTGGCTGAAAGCAAGAAAAAAGTTTTACAGTCAACTTCTTTACTCCTGTTTGCATGATTAACTTTCTTTTTAATTTTTTTTTTTTTGGTAACAGTGATTATTAAAAAACCAGAAGTTTAATAATGGCTTGTCTACTGAAGCAAGTGAAAACTGTTCCAGAACACATTTGGTTGTGTTTGAACAGATTTCTCTTCTCCCTAGATGTTCCTAGGGTAAATTGACCTTTTTTTACATTGTATTCCCTCCCAAGGGAAGAGTGGTGGAGGCCCAACTGTACGGTGATAGAGGCAAACCATGGATTTATAATGTGAGCATAGAATCTTAAACATGCTGGGGAAGGATGCATCTATTTATTTGGTTCTCCCCACCTTCTCTGACCCAGTAGCATCTGAGATGGTGTACACAGCTTCATGGTGTCGATAAAAGTTTTGTCTTCTTTTAAAACTGACTGTTAACTTTCCTAGCATGTGACGTGGTCATAAGGAAAAAAGAAAGTCTGTAGTAACATGGTTTGCTATTGTTCACCTGTTGTTTCTGTCATGTATGTTACAGTGATTGAGAGGCATTACCTTTTTATTATTTAATAGCTTTAATATCTGTAGTTCTTTGGCCTGTAGTTCTTGTATGTCTGCTATAATCAAATGATTACTGGGTGCACTTAAAGGGATGCATTTGTACTGTACCTGATTTTGTTACATGATTTGAAAAAAGCAAGAGATCTTCAGCTGAGGTTTTTGTGTAACTGGACATTATTTTATGTGAAAGGGAAAGAAAAAATACAACATTTTTCTTTCTTCCTAGCCATACATCATATTCTTACTTTTCTTGACTGTCTATAAAACAATGTAGGCAGCCACTTTGTAACTGTTCTAGAAGTAGCACATTAAGTGTTCAGCTGTGTAGGTAATGATGATTGTGCAGAATTGAGCACTGCTTGTGTATTCATTGCTAATAGCTCCCCGTCGTTGGGTCGATTTGTGCTGGGGGTTTTTTTCTCTTCGGATGAAAGATGGTTTTGTGTAGATATTATTTCATCCATTTCGCCCCAGGAAAGACATTAGTAATTTATAAATAAAATACGTATAAAAATAGGAGAAATCAAATAGTAGATTTTTTTGCAACAAAGACACTGCTGATTTCAGTACTGGGGGGTGAAGTTGAAATAGTTTTACTTGCTGACTTATCAACTGTTGAATTTTAGGAGTTAGGAAAGTTAATTAAGTCATGTAACTTGTGTAGGGGAGGAGTCCTGTCTTGGGTCTCTGATCTGTTAGAAAAGGGAGCAATAAACATCTTGGTTTTTGTGTCAGTCAAAATAATTTTTCAACAGAGCATGAAAATGGAAGACTGATTGTATCTCCAAGTGATAGTACTCAGCCAGCAAATTTAGCATGTGCTTTATGTGACAGGGAGCTCAGCTAGGGCTCCATATAGCTGCGTGGAAGGGAGAACTTGCAGAAAATGGGTTGTGGCCTTCTTAAAATTTAATTTGTTTATTTCTTTCTTTATTATATTTATTTCTTCATTGTATTATTTATTTTTTAAATTATTATTTCTTTATTTATTTATTAACAGGTGGGATTTGGCAAGAGTTTTCTTTTTTTTCCCCTCCTCTCTGGGGTGGGGATAAAGCTGACTGAGCTCACTAGGGTCTTACTGTCTATCCCAAATAGTGGATATGAAAATTAGAAATTTTTACGAGAGCTTTCTAATTCTGTATCTGATTGTCCATTAGATTTTAATCCTGTAATTTAGTCTGTTAACTTCTGATTGTTTAAAGTTGCAGATCCCTATTTAAATGTAGCATTTTTTTCTTAATTATTTTTTTCTTTTTCTCCTTTAGGTATTGTTTTATTGTTAGACATTCTCCTATTTTCCTTAGTATTTGTTTGCTTTTTTTGTAGACTTTCTGTTGTCTACAGTTCAGAGAGGCTGACTACATTCTGTTTCTGCAATATTTTCTGAAAAGTTACTTGTTTTCAGAGTGTTTTCATATTTAAATGGTGAAGGATCTACTGATAAACTAACAAATGGAGTGGAGTGGGATGGCAAATGTTGGATCATATCCCCAGCTGAAAGTCTCCTTAGGGAATAGCTGAATAAAAACTCCAGGAAAAAGAGGAAGAAGATGTTTAGTTCATCTTATCTTTTAAAATAAACTGATGACCATTGATCAGAATAGTTTCCTACAAGTAGTTGTAGAAAGAGGACATAAAGTGTGGTAAATCCTTGATCAAGTCTGTTGAGTGAGAGGGAAATATTGTGCAGTAGTTGTTTGATGGGGTCCAGCTGTGTGTTCAGGGGGGGCCCAGGCCCTGCTCTGTGGCCTGCAGTGCTGTTCTGGAGCCCAGGGCAAACCCCAGGGTTGGGCTGTGTGTGATCTGTCCATGGTAGCACTGCTGTGCTTGGCCCTTGTCCCACTCTCTGACTGTTCCAGTCTCCTTTCTTCCAGGCCTAAAGACATGGTTTGGTTTCACAGTGGGGTGCAAGGTTTCCTTTGAGAAGGTGATAAAGCAAAAGAACTTTTCTGTTCTAGAGGAAACCCTGAAGGAAAGAACTTGGAAAACTCTCTACACTCTCCAAGTCAACTAGTTCATTTCTGGCTGTGGCCAGTAACAGGGCTGTGAGCTTGGTGCTTGGAAAATGGATGACTGCTCTGTGGCTGTATATTTCTGCTGCAATTTTCTTCCATGCTCTTTAACAACAACTATTTGAGTATTGATCTGCTAGTGCCTAATAGCTTAGAAACACTGTGAATGTGATATGAGGATTAGAAAACTATGCCCCTAAACCCAAAAGCATTGAATACATATATATTCTTCTCCCTGTGATTTAGTTCTGATTGAAATTTATGGTACTAGTCATGTGAGGAAAATTATAGGATGGTGACTCTGAGTGCTTTTTATATGTCTGGAAAAGCATGTGGGATACAGGAACGTGATTAAGTGAACTATAATAAATTGCTTACTTTGCAAAATTGGTCTCCAATTATTAAGTAAGACTATCTAGACTGTTTAAACATAGAAGGAAAACTGGATAGGGTTCAAAGTACACAAAAATGCTTTGTTTTGCTTAGCTGATCAATGGAAAAGAACAACTCTGTGTGGTTTTGCTTTACATTAAAAAAAATCAACCCTTACCATAAATTGTTAGGCATGGGGATTTTTTTTGTGTCAGTCAAAATAATTTTTCAACAGAGCATGAAAATGGAAGACTGAGAATCTGAATGGTTCTGCTTTAGAATCACACTGAAAGTTTTTTATTTTATGTAAATAGAGATTGATGGAACATTTTACACAGAGTGCAGGTTTTTGACAAAAAGTATTGATGGTTGCTTTCAGTAAGTGTTACTGGAGATGACAGAACATTGCATTTTAAGATGAATTACAGTAGAAACTCCCTCTTTGGGAATGTCATACATTTTATTTCATCTGTTGTTTTGAGAAAGAATGACTAAAGTCATAAATACCACAGACTGATCTCTCTTTCCTTAACATCTTATAGATCTTGCATTAGTTTGCAGTGCTTAGTAGAAGTATATTACAAATAATTAGGAAGCTGCATGGTTTTTGCTAAGATCTACTTATTATTGTACTTTGTGGGTTTGTAAGTGTCAACTTGTTTTAATGCTAATCCGAAAGGAATGGCCCTTTGATTTTTGTATTGGCTTATATTTAAACCTTCAGGAAACCAAAATGCTTTGTCTGATGCATTTGGAGGCAAATTAAATTCAGAGGTCCGGTTCGAGTGATATGAGACTCTTTTTTTCAAAGGCAAGTTGGTCAGCTTTACAGCACCCAATGCTAAATTTCCAATTAACACTTCCAAAAGCATTGCAATGTCTATAAACAGAAGAGAGGTTTTCAAAATGTTTTGTCCTGCTACTGTGCATAGCTTTGCTGAAATCTCTCTTGAAGTGATAACAGACACCTGGGATGGCTGAATTCCTAGAACTGAAAATGCAAGTGGGATTTGGATAGTGAAATGAGATGATTTAGGTCAATGGGAGTTGTGAGCAGTGCGTACTGTAAGATCAATTCTGTTATAAATGTGCGTTTGCATTTTTGTATTTTAAATGTTTTTAAATTGTCCTGTGGTTAAATTAGTTTTAGCCTAAACAAGAGATGTAGTCTCTGCATTGTTTATGATTGTTGCTTTCAAATTCTGTGGAATTCACCCTCCCACACCCCTGCAATTCCTTAAAAAGACAGAAGGGAGGTTTGAGAAAACATTGTGCTGCTGAGAGTGCCAGCATTAAGGAAATTTCAAGGGAGGACACGATGTGAATTTGGACTCCTCTGCGGGTTTCATAGCTGATAATGACAGCTCGAAAAGAAAGACTAGATGTCTTCTTGGAAGAGTGATAGGTTTAGCATAGATCAGCTTCTGGGTGTATTTTTCAAGCCTTTTAAAGAATGTTCTCTTTTCTGAATAATAAAAGAGCGACAGTGACATTTTAATGATGAATTTATGTGTAAAAGGGAATATAGCCAAAAGGGTATTGTCACCCTGAAGAAAAAAAAAAAAAAGCTTGTGTAAAGAAGGCTTGTGCTTCAGAAAGGAGCATGGAGAAAGTGACAAATCAAGTATCAACAGTAAAACTGAGCTTCTCCGAGATTGCCTCATTTCTGTGTTAGCATTCTAATACCACTTCTCACTGCTTACTGAAAATCAGCTATTTCTTGCCTGCAACTGGGTTATCTTCTGAGAAGAGGGTTGGATTTTTCTTTATTACTTCTATGCTCTTGAAAATTATTCCTTGGAAAAGAAAGTTATTTTGGTTTATCACTCTTCCCACCATGAATATTTCTCATTGCTGCTTTGATGGAAAAACATTACTATTTTTTTTCTTTAAATGTAATAATTTTCCCTGTTCTTACAATATAATATTGCCCCAAATTGTTTTGAAACCTAGATAGATATGGATCTATTTCATATATTGATTCTTTTCTTTCACCACTCAATGGCTTCTTTTAACAATATTATGATCTCCTGGTTTGGATCCATGCTCTAAGCTGAACTGAGGAACATGCCATTGAACTGTGGCTATTCAGTTGTTTAACAGACTAAGCCCATCCCTTCTCCCAAATCCCCTGTGGCATTCCATATTTGAATGGTGAACACCAGCCAGGTAATTATTAGATAACAAGGCATAGGCATCTTTTTACCTATTGAGGACCTGGTTAAATATGCATAAGGTTTGTTGTGGAATCTGTCTTTTACAGTGGACTGAAGCTTGTCACTCAAGGTCTTACAGTATTCAATAGCTTATCCTCTTGTTTAGTTTATAGATCCTCAATTGACTTCTTGATGGCCTCATTTTCCCTGTGTGTTGCTGACCCGAGATAGAATACATGGAAACTTCTCCCTGAGTGCTTTACTCAAGGACTGTCATTGTTTCTGCTGCATCAGTGTCCAGCAGCTGGGCCTGAAACAACTCTATTTTTCACAGGTAGAGCACTGGTTTCCCAGCTCCTCCAACAAACTCTTGCTTTCTCCATAAGAAAACACCCTGGGAGATTGTAGCAAGCTGTTGTTTTGTAGCAGGCTGCTGCATAGCAGGCAGTGCTGTGAAATGGATCGTGCCTTTTTAAAAAATGTCAATTTATTAATGTCTGGATAATCAACCTTAGTTGGAGGAAAGAAATTAATAATCAGCTGCTTTACTGAGAATGGTCCTCTACTGGTGCCAGGCTTGAGGGAAATGTAAAATTTTGTGGAAGAAAAAGGCATTTCCTTCTTCAGTAAATGTCCTAAAAATTCCAAATGTATTAGAGTCAACTCCAGGACAAGATTTAAACAGACATTTCAAGGGGACCTTAACCCATGAAATCATCCTATCCTGCAGCCAAAACCCCACCTTCTAACTCCTGAATAAATAGATTCTCATGACAGAATAATTCATCTCCAGTCATGAAAGCATCAGCTTTAAACGACAGCTTGTGGAGACCCTGTGCTTGTTAGGGCCAGATCAGCAGCCCAGATGCCTTGAATGTAAACTCATGAAGGGAAGATTAATTTATCTGTCATCCTATGCTTTGACAGTTGTTGTAAATCTGATTTAGCTCTGAGCAGAAATAGGGGGACCTTTGAATTTATAAGGGTGATACTAAGAAAACCTAACCCAGGCTCTGTGAGCCTCGAAGAAACAAAATGTACTTAGACTCAATGAGATCTTAAGTAATCTTTATGCATAAAAAACTCCCCAAAAAAGTGGGCAAGGCTCACTTTCCACTGGCAGTGTGCACTAGTGTGGTTGTCCACTGGAACTGTCTCTGGTGAACAGAAGCAGAAGCAAGACTGTGTTTATTGATCAGTGGTAGCAGACAGCTCCATAAGCCAAGTGCATGTGCTTTTATTGAAAATATATTGACATTGTTTTTAGAACTTTTCCTTTTCTGATGTTTGAAACTTCACAGAAGATATTTTTTTACCTTTTTGGAAATTAATAAGCCTATCAGGCTGGTTTATTACAGAATGATGTTGCGTGCAGATCTTATACATTTATGATAGTACATTTCTAAAATCTGAATGAAAAGCTTGATAGTCATGAGTTCAGTGGAGATGGGCTATTGTCTTGCAGTAGGAGCATTTCTCTGTGGAATCAGAACAGGTCATAAAAGGCAGGAAAAGTTTTTCTGATTAGTGCTGCTCTGCTACTATTTTGTGCACTGTGGAAACTGAACAATAGAGAGTGTCTTCTTCCTCATTCCACGTGCTGCAAACTAAACATAGTGTAAGAGCTGTGGAAATTTGATTCTCATTTTCATATCAAAAAATTGAAAAGAAATATGTAACACCTCTGAAATCTGAGCTCCCTAGGGCAGAATGGTGCTGTTTTGGGAAGTTAGTATAAGGGCATCTGCAAGTACTGTGGTATCTGCTGTGACTGTTCAGTGAGAAAAAGGCTTTAATTTTTATGGAAGCGAGTTGATTTATGCTGAATTCAGACTATATAGAACTTATGAAAACCTGCTTGTAGCATGTTACTTTACATACAGCTGAGGTCTCTAAATGCATATCATTACTCTGCAGAACTGGATTGCAGTGAAGTACAGGAAGGATGTTGAGACGCTTGAACGTGTCCAGAGAAGGGCAACAAAGCTGGTGAAGGGCTTGGAAAACAAGCCGTATGAAGAACGACTGAGGGAGCTGGGGTTGTTTAGCCTGGAGAAAAGGAGACTCAGAGGTGACCTTATCACTCTCTATAACTTCCTGAAGGGCAGTTGTAGACAGCTGGGGGTTGGTCTCTTCCTCCAGGCAGCAACGGACAGAACAAGAGGACACAGTCTCAAGCTGCGTCAAGGGAAATATAGGCTGGATATTAGGAAAAAGTTTTTCACAGAAAGAGTGGTAAAGTACTGGAATGGTTTGCCCAGGGAGGTGGTGGAGTCACCATCCCTGGATGTGTTTAAAAAGAGACTGGATGTGGCACTTGGTGCCGTAATCTAGTTGAGGTGTTGGAGCATGGGTTGGACTCGATGATCTTGAAGGTCTCTTCCAACCTAGAAATTCTGTGATTCTGTGATTCTGTGATACATTGTTCCTATCTGCCAGTAGGCTGGAAACTGTGCCACTTCTTGGTGATGAGGAGGTGACCCGGCTGTGAACTGCTGCTCTGTTGGGCTAGAAGTGAGCCATGGTGAAAAATCACTCTTCTTTCTCCATAGGATAGAATACTAATGAGCTCCTTTCCCACTTTTTTACTTCCTACTGCATCGCCTGCTAATTTGGGATCTCACATCTGGTTTTGTAAAGCTGGCAGCGAGTCGGGGACATCACCCTGTTGCAAGCTTTCAGCAAAAGTTGGTCTGTTTTACTCCCTGCAGATTGCAGGGGTGTTGGCTCAGTCCAGAACTACCATGAGGAAGCTGGTTGCCTGTGTCAGTGTGGTCTTTTCCTTCTGGATGAATTGCAGAATCCATTTCAGTGGTGGGTCAACCAACCTGCTGTTGCTTGCTTTACAAGTAGTTCAAGAGGGATCTACTCTGGCTTTTAATGAAATAAAAAGTGTATGTCCTCATTGATGAAGCTGCTGAATGAGTGAGTGTGTTAGCACAAAAAAAGTATAAAAATAATTTATGTCCCTATGTTTTAAAGCTCCTACAAAAAAGGTGAGGCAGAATTGTCCTGCTGTCTTCTCTAGCAGTGGAAATGGCTGTTAAGGTGGAAATCATTTAAAAACCCAACCCCCCAGTTTTTCTGGTGTGAAAGTTAAAGTAGTTGTTGAAATATTGAAGTTTAGGTAGATTTATGTAATTTAAATGAGGTACTTGCACTCTATGGATTCTCAATGGCTTAGTTTTACACCCAACGTTGGTTTTTAGGATTTCTTTTAAGGAAGTTTTGATGATTTTTTTTTCCCTCCAATGATAAGGAGGTAGAGTAGCTTAGTTAGACTTCTATAATTGAGGTTTGTTTTAGAGTGCAAACATGAGTTTTTCAAGGTTTTATTACAACTACAGAAATAAAAAGATGAAGGCAAGTGAAGATGGCATTATGTAACTGGAATTAAGAGTCTGAGACCAAAATCATGAGGTAATTTATTCTTTTGAATACTTCAGCTTGATTCACAACAGATCTGATTTTAATTTCAGGTGTAGTCTTGAGTTAGATTTGTAGAAATAAAAATGGCAGCATTTCAAAGTACCCTGAAATAATGTCTGCACTTTCTCTGGGAGTGTATAAAATTGTCACTGTTGCAACAGGACGTTGTTTTGACAGTGCTTTGTACACCTCAGAACAAAAAAAAAAATCTTTGCTGCCAAGATTTTACAATCTAAGCAATAGGGCTGTAAATGCTTGCCAGTTTCCTAATCACATGAAGCTTTAAAATCCTTCACTGATACTGTGTCAGGGTCAGAGATGTTCATAGTAACACAGAAAAATAGCAGCCTGTTCATACCTGTAACTGAATTTTTTTTTTGTCTGTTGAGTAGAAGCAGAAAACTGTATTGTGTCTAATTCTTCTAGTGACTCGTCATGAAAATAATGAAGACAGCTGTCCTAAGCTGAATCCTCTTACTTACTACTAGTTTTTTGCTAACTTTATTTTTGGTGTTAATCCTGATACAGAAATAGATGAGTGTTAGCATTAGAGTCAGTTGTGCCAACTGCTATCTGAGGATGTGGTTTATTTAGAAATGTAGTAGTAGTGAACTGAGTGGCCTGTAGTAAGTAACAGACTTGTTCTTACTGTGTGCACTCATCTTCTCTGAACATTCTCCAGGGGTCAATAGTGGTGCAAGCAATGGGATTTGCTAAATTTTGCACCACTAGCTCACGAAATGTCTAAGATAAAAGTTTATTATTTGTACACATGCCGTAGTGACACAAATGAAAGATCAGTATTAGAAAACCTGCCTCAGAATGTTCCTATTGCTTGAAGTAGGTTTTGTCCCTTTGCTCAGGTAGGGCACAGGATGGGATTGTGGTATGGTGAGATGTGAGTACTCGAGGAAAGAGCACCAGTTGTGGGGTGATCATGAATACTGACAGTGTTTTCCAGTCAGCAAAAAGGACACCTTTTGGTATTTTGTATTCTCCTCTTGTTGTAACTGATATAAGCTCTACAGCTGAGAGGGAGAGGCTGAGGGGGTTGTGTTTGCAGCTTTAGTTCTGGACAGTGTGCCACAGTGCACGCTGAAATATCTTTGAAATTACTCTAATTTTTACTGGTAAAGTGAACAATTTTTTGTGACATGTGGGATCTCATTAAATTCTTCCTTAATTCTAATGTTTAAAGAACCTAAGTTATCTATAGGAAATCCACTGGTTTCTCTCTTGCAGATATTATTTTGCCTGTAAAGCAGTGTCCGAAGTGTATCTCAGATACCTCATTTTAATGGCAATGAACAGAGCAAAGTTATTTTGTAAATAGCTGAGGTGGATGGTCTGGGGACACAAAACAAATCAGTAGCAGGTGTTACTACTGTGGAGTGCTGCTCCAGAAACCTGTTACATTTCTGAAGCTGAAGGCATTGCATGAAGGATGGAACTGCTCTAAGAATCGAGTCCTAGGAAATATTTGGCTTTAATTTTTGTAACACTAGAGCAGTCCTTGTTACTGTACAAGCTGACTGCACCATATAAATATTTCTCCAATTTTCATGGAATTTCACACTTTAGAGTTTTTTTTTCATGTCCTTTGGGCAAAGTAGTTCTCTGTTCTGTGATGCTACAGGCAAACATAATTTCAATGAAATATGGCTTGTAAAGTATAACAGGATGGGAGTTTTTCAAAAGTAAATGAATTCTTCCAGAAGTCAATATACACTAGACATCCCTCTAGGGAAAATATATTTGCATAAAAGAATTTTTCCTACATATAATTAAAGCCATTTGATCTGGAGAAAATTTAACAAAACAAAACCAAAATTCAACTTTGCAAGATATTTCTAAACCTATCTCGCCTCCCAGCCCCATTCACTTTTAAAGGCACAGTAGGGAGCCATGGGAAATGTATTTTCATCTAGGGTTGTAGGAGGAATACATATTGTTTCTTTAAGGCATCAGGTATTGAGAAATGGCAGGGTGAAAAGTTTGACCTGAACTGCCAGATCTGATCTGCAAGGGGGTAATTGAGTTGCCATGTTTTTTTTCTCCTCAGTTTAAATCAAGTTTTGCTATAGCCCATTTAAGTGTCAGACTGGTAGCAAAACTTGACAACTTCAGGGTGCAAGCTTGCTTTTGATCGGGATTTACATGCAAATCATTTTTGCCTTCAACTGTCAGCTCCTGTCTTGACACTCTGAGGGGAGATGCCCACATTTCTTGGAGTTTTTGCTTCTCAAGACATGGGTGTGTTGATCAATGCTCTTAGTTAGTACGTGGAAGAAAATTATTCTTGTAATATGGTGGTTAAACTTTTTATATCTATCTATGTATTTTTTCCTACTCCCTTTCCTGTCAGTCAGCTGTTGCAGCTGGGCTTCTAATCTCCTTTTTGCCTAGAAGAAAATCTAACAATAATCCTGAGTTTGATGTCAGAGAGAAACTAGAGAACTGGGGTAGAGGGTCACCAGTGTACTGGGGGAATGGGTTTAAGCTGCAAAACAACACAAAGGATGCTGACAGTCCACATTTTCCTGGGCTTTAAACAAAGTCTTTGGTAAGTTTAAAGAATCTTCTCCTTGCATGACTAAACCTATTGATGGTTTAGAGAAAAAGCTGCCTTAGAAGGCTTAAGACTGAACCTTCTTTCCAATTCTACTGAAAACCTTAAGATGTTAAATTTTTTTACATTGTATAATTGGAGAAAAATTGCAGAGGGGCCCTTGAACTACAAATAAACTATGTGAATGAACGGTATGTCTTCTTTTTGTGGCAATATCTAGTAAAACTCATATGTAATACACCTTTTAGATGAATTTAATTTCCATTTACAATTTGCATCTGGAGCTAATCTTTTTACAAAATCCCACACAGAAAAGTAAACTGATGAAAAAACCCTATAATTTAATACTTAAGGGTTTCTAAAAATAAAATCGACATTAGAAATAGACTGGTGAGAATTTCTAAAAACCCAACAAACCAAAAAACAGCAAACAGAAAACTGCTATTATACCAAATTAAACAAATGATGCAAGTTTTAACGTCCTGCAAGTGATGCTGCTGTTTGGTTTTCTAGTTAAACAATTTTTTCTTTGTTCTATTAGTAGAGTAGGGACATCAAACACACTGTTTCACTGAGGTGGCAGGCAGTGTCATGTTTGATAATCTACATATGAAAGCATAACTTTTAAAGTCAAGATGTTGAGACAGAATCTGCTTTATCTGTCTTGGACCTTATTTTAGCAGACAAAAACCTGAATATGCTGACATGTGCTGTGAAATTTTAATTGAATTGTTAATGACACTTTGGAGTGACACAACATGTGAGAAACTTCCAAGAACTGATCATGGGAAGCCCTTTTTCTTACTGTTACAAAACAGAAGACACTGGGAACTTGACAAGTCCAAGTGTCTGAGGCCAGGGGAATAATTGATAGCAGGCTGCCTGTATCCAAGGTCCTTTAGCAGTAATTGCAAGCAGGATCTGACTCTCTGATCTCACCAGTGGTATTCACCATGCCAAAACGACCAGGCTTTGACAGATTGCTTTCCTACAGTAATAACTTAGGCATGTTCCCTTTCTCACATGAGGCCACACATCCCTCCCACTGGAGAAAATGAGTTAAAAATGAGTTGCTTCTTTTTTTAACAGGGCACTGTTAAAATAACTCCCTTCTATTATATAAGCCCAGTAGTGCCAGGGGACTAAATTTATATGGTTATAAACAAGAGCTATTACTTTAGAATACCACAACGTAATGTTTCACAATTTCTATAGGATTTAAAATATTTTGAAAATAACGTGTGTGTGGGGTGGGGAGAAGTTCCTCCTTCTTGCTCTTAAAAGAGACCCAAAATGCTTCATATTGTGTTTAATTGCTTTTATCTCTCCCTGATTTTTATAAAGCGAGTGCTGACTTGTATTCAGATTTATACCTTGGATGAATCCAAGTCCCCAAAGGGGAATTTAAAACTATTATTTATTCTGCATAGGTTGAAATGAGACCTATTTTATTTGAGTTTTTTAAACTGCCCCATGTTTGGTCCCTGTTATGTTTTGATACTTTCATGTGTTGTGTTTTTTCTTCCCTTTTTAAGCTTTCTGTTTCTTCTGGAACGTAATTTTTTTCTGTAAACTGTGATTGGGAGCTGTAATATTGTGGATGATATATATCAGTCCTGGATTTACACTCCTTTTGGTGACAGGATTTTACTAATTCTGATATAAGGGCTCCTGTGTGCTGCTCTACGGTGGTCTGTGTTTTCTGGCACAGTTAAAAGCCTGGCAGCTCCACCCTGTAGCTGTCTAAACAAGGTTTCTCACCAGGCACTAACTTCAAAAGAACTATGGTAAGCTAAGACTATGGGAAAATGCAACCACAATATGAAGTTTATAAAAACTGAACTTCTGCAATGACTGCCACTTCCACTAATGGGTGCTGATATTAAAGAAAGCTCTAAGGGATGTTTCCGAAAAACGGGGGATGATTTTATAACTCTGGACTGCAAATCAAAAGTGGTAAGAATGCAAGGTTCTTGGCTGTGAAAATAGATGGTGTGCACATGGTAGAATGCTTATGGTGACAGTGTGGCATCTGGTTAGTTACTCTGTGGTGCTTTGGAATAAAGAACTCTAAGGATGGGCTCAGACTCTTTAGCAGAGGTGAGAAGACTGGAAGGTGAAGTCGTGTGGTTATTGCTCATTAACCCCCAAATCTATGAGAGAGTGCAGAAAAATTCAGGTGATCTGCCCATAAATGCCATTGGTACCATTGAAGAATTTCTTGTGCAGAGTCATCCTGTGGTCTTGGCATAGCCTGGCAAGAACTAACACTTTTTTTACCTAGGAAATACTGGGCCATATAAATGTTCTTCTTTTTTATTGAATTTTTTATTCCTTTGTCTCCATTGAGTTGAGTTACCCGTACATTTTTTTGAAACTGTAAAGAACAACTTGAACATGATTAACGGAAAACTTCAATCTGTGAACATACTGCTGTAGCTCCCAAGAAATAACTTCAAGCATGTAGCTTTAAAATGAGATGAATCATTCACCATATACCTGATGGGTCACGTAGCTTACTCGTAAGCTTCTATAAACTTTAGGGATCATGTGAACACTTTTAGAGGATATTGCCAGAGCTTTGACTTGCTTTGGTTGTTGCAAATAAATCTTTATTTGTAATATGGTGGAAAAATATGGGACAATAATGAAGCTAGGATATTTAAAGAAACTGATTTTTGGGGTCAAGCCCAATGTATTAAAATGAAAGAAGCAGAAGGGAGAGTGAAGCTTGGCACTGGTTTTGCAATAATGATTTATCTGCACCTTGAGCCCATCCTTTGGACAGACCTTTGTTTGAACTGCAGCTGGCTTGGTTTATGTATGACCTGCTGGGAACTGAGGTTGTAATGAAAAACAGTTATTCTTTCAAATTACTCACAAGAAGTGGTGCCTGTTTTATCAAGTACTCTTCTTAATTTGGCACATGGTAAGACTTTTAATATTTATTTTTTCTCCATTAATCACACTGTATCTCATAAGAAGTCTAAACACAGTGATGAAATACTGTATGCTTTCCTTAAAGCATTTTGACGACAAATGCTTCTCTAGAGAGCAGCTGTCGTGAGCTCTTACCTTTAATTAATGAAATTATTTGTGGAGGTTTTGTGTGTGTGTGTTGCCATATTATGAACTTTGCAAAATTTTTCTCAGATCAGGATTGAGTTTCACCATTTTGCAGACCAGCTAGTGATTACAGGTTTACAGGACAATAAAGAATGAGGAAATAGTAACTGTTTTAACAAAAGTAGAAATGCAGAACTTAGAGCCCTTTCATTGCTTAAAACAAATTACAAATTTAAAGTGACAATTTACTTATGAAACTGAGATTGATTTGGAGTTTTGCTGCT
>VXBB01011485.1:86980-104828 GCA_013399915.1 Illadopsis cleaveri
TTTTCTTTTTTTTTTTTTTTTTTGGTTGTTGTTTTGCATACAACCCTCTTTAGATGTACTGTATGTTCTGAACTATATCTTCTGAACTGTGCAAGGTAAACATAGCTCTCCTGTTAATCTGAACATCTAAAGGTTAAATAACAGTAGTTTGGAGAAGACCTGAAGATGATAACTTCCACTGTATCTTTGTGTGTCTGTTACCAAATAAGAGGGCTCAAAGGCTCAAGGAAAATGGGAGTACTAAATTAAGATGAATTCATGTACATATATTTTTTAAAATTTCTGAGTTCTGTGGGGGCAAAGTAGTTGTTTTACATACAGACACTTTCAGAGACCAGAATTAGATATTACCTGTAAGACAAAAAAATGGATGTGTAATAAGTAGTTCTACCTCCTAATGTTATTAAAGGTGCTGACAGTACTCTCTTTCCACACTTTTTCTAGTGTTTTTGTTGTCATACAAATTTGGCACCACTCTATTTGCTAGCTTGTTATGCATCTTCTCTCTTGCTCTAATCCACAATTAAATAGCCTGTTTATAGTAACCTCTTGCCACAAAGGGAAGAAATTGCATCTGCTGCTGAAGAGGACATTAGACTAAGAGGTGTTATTGTTCCCTTTAGTTTTATGTAAGCTGGAGAGTTTGGGTAAGTAGGATATGATGCTGAAATAGTATTTTTTTTACATGTTGGTTCTTAGAATTTGGCACTAATTCTCAGCGTTTATACTCCCCTCAGTGGTACACAGAGAACATCACTGTTTTAAATATGGGTCACTTTGTTAGGAGACATAGTTGAGACCAGTATATTGATCAGAATTATCCATACATTGATATATTAATCAATAAAATTTTAGTGAGAACACTAATAACATTAGTTGCCTTATGTCTGTGGAATTATTTGTTTCCCCTGATGTTTTTGAACTGTGTTGACTCTAACATGCTGGTTAAAAGTATAGTTGGCAATTTCCTTTTTCTTGTATTAGGGAAAGTTGTGCAATTTTTGGCATAGATAATTTTTCAGTTTCATTCTTAAATAATGTCCATCAACTAATAAAAATGACATGCTTTGAGCAAAATCTGTGTGAGGTTCCTGGGACTCCTTGTCTCCTGAATCATGACTGTTATGTAAGTAGTAACAGGGCCCACAGCCACTTCATCTTACACTGTATTTCAGTATCGAGTGACTAAGTAAAATTAGCAGTGAGCTCTGAAGACCTGTTCAGTTCCATTGAGTTGAATTTTCTTGTTTGAATGGTTTCCCATTGCAGGAATTCTGCATTTGGACTTTTTTACAACATCTTTTGTCTCCTAGAAGTGCTGAGAAGATGGAAGTATTTGCTTAAAGAATTTTTTTTTCTTTTCCTTCTGAGAAGTGAAAGCAGAGCAGTATATTCTTTCAGTCAGGCACAAAGTGGCTGTTATAGTATATTTTGCATTAATTCACGGAGGGACACTTGCCTAAATCACTTTCTGTTTCTTGTGGAAGTCTTTGATCCCAGTGACAGTTTGACTGCATTAGTGAGAGTGTATTGGTTAATCCTTTGCTTAACTTGTTCTTTTTGGCACAGCCAGGGGCCTTTCCAAAGATAATCTGTCAGCATAGGCTAAATCCTAATCAAACAGGGCAAAAGAGGAGCTGGGAGATGGGTTGTAGGCTGAGGAAGTCCTTTTGGGTCTATTTTTTTATGTGGTACTTCTTTGTGTACTCCGAAAATGTAAGTTTTTATATAAACTTCACCTAGTCATGAGGGCTTTCATTCTCTTTGAGCACGTTGGTTAAAGGGTGTATTTCAGAGGCTATAAATGCAGTACATCTGATTTGCTATCAGCAGCTGGTTGTGATGGGTGTCTGGATCTGTTCAATCCCCTTAGTCATTTAATACTGAATAATAAATCTGAATTTCTAGTTTCATAAGGTGAAAAACTGACGAAGACAGAAATCTTCCTCACTGAAAAATGTGGTATCTGAAAAACCTGGTCACATGTGGATGGTTAAGATTCTAAGCCAAAACTCTTTTTCATTAGCAAGTGAATGAAAAAGCAAAGTACCATCCAAATTGGAAGAGTTCTAGGTTGCTTTTAACCTGATTAATGAATTACCACTGATAAAGCCTACATGAGACATAAAAGTTATAGTCAAGATCCTTGGCTGCCTAGCAAAAAATCAACTGGTGTACATTGATCAACTTCTGCAAAATAAATTGGAATTACAAAAGATCAGGAGAGGTCTTTTCTTCCTCCAAAATAAAATACAACTTGATATTACTCATTATTAGTAGACGTAACATCAAAGCTGGTCTTTCAGAATTGAAGTATTTCAGTTTCTTTGTAGAATGGTGCTTAAAAAGTGCTTATTAATGTACAAGTGTAGGGAAACCTGAGATACATTTTTTCCCTTGTCAGTTCAGCAATCAACTGTAATAGGAGCTGATGTAAAATTTTCATACACTTTAAGGTATTCTTTAATGTCTTTTTGCTACTTGAAACACTTTCCATTTTCATTTCACTTAACAGGCATATTGGGATATTCTTTATGCAGATAAAACAAGCTTAAATAAAGTTGTTAAGAATGCCTGCAAGTAAATTGCGTGTATATTCCTTTTACTCTACTTTTTCCTTCCCTTACACTTAACGTGATTAAACTGAATGTTATAATATAGTTCACGCTAAATGGTTCTGTGATTCATATCAACCTTATTACTGTCAGCTCAGCCAAAACAATTTCACTTGTGCCATTCAACTATGTAGTGGTGTTATGGCAAACATGGGATGTCTGGATTGAGATGCAACTATGTTTCATCTTTCTCAATAACGTTTTTTCCCCTTTTTCCACATAGCCTATTTTTCAGTTGGTTTTAGATTTGGTGGAGGCCTTAGGACTGTGACAAAATATTCCCCTGATGTTCAATAGAAAAAGTGCATAATCTTGCACATTATTTAGTCCTAAATAATGGACTAAAAGAGATTCTGGTAGGGAAAAACACACCCAAACCCTCAAACCTTGCTCTATACTTTGCTTTTTGACGTGTAAACAGATTATGCTGATTGTCTAGTTGAAATTGTCTAAACTAATAGAGAGAGAAAACTGATGAAAGCCATCTCTGGCTGAGACTCTGATACTGGAGGGCTTTGCTGATGGCTGGTGGTATTTTGTGATCCACAGAGGGTTTGTTTCTGCCTCAACTGCCATATTCCTTGTTTGCTGATCTGGTTGGGAATAAGCTGTGAAGGTGCTTACAAGCTATTTAGGATATCCACGTTCCTGAGAGACTTTGCCATGAATCATATTGTAGAGAAGGCTTTACAGGGGTATTGTTATTCTTTTCAGCTGGCTTCAGAGCCAATAGCGTGAATGGCACATGAACCTGTATCACCTACATAGAGGATGTCTCACACCTCTGTGAGAGCTGAGGTGATTTCATGGATCCTAGGGTGGCAGCTTTAAAGGATGTTGATCTCTCAAACATAGAACTATCTTTTTGCAGTATCTGTTGCATAGTGCAAGGAAAAATTCAGATCACAAAAGTGGAATTGTGCGGTCAGAAGACACAGATGAGTTTTTGTTAATATGTTGGGCATAGCTGCTAGAGCTACCTTTGAATCTCAGCCAGTTGGGAAATTGGATACCTCACCTTCTCTTGTTCAAACCCCACCTCAAGTCTGTTCTATGGCTTTCTGTTGCTATGTATTTATTTGAAGAGTAGTATATGGTTTTTGGAAAGAACAAAGAGTTCTGATCTGTTTTGAGCAGAACAAATCACTGACTGATCTGTTTCTTTCAATCTTTGATCTGGGCTGCTTTTTTGCCTTTTCTACCCCAAATTATTTTCCTTGTGTAGAAAGCAAATTTCAATCTCAGAGCATTAACTTTTCCCTTTCTAAGGCTTACAGAGGCTGGATGGAGCCACAAGGTCTGTGGGTGATTCTATTTGGATAGTTTCATGGGTTTGAAAGAATTATTCTATACAGTTCTACTGAAAGCTGTTACTGGGTGGACACAGTAGGGGCTACTTTGAGTTTTCTATTCCAATGGTAGCATGGTGTGCTGATCCAGCCCTTATCTATAAAAATGATGTTACATACCTAAATTTTAGACTGTTTTCAAAAACTGTGGTATATAAGTATTCCTAGTAAGACAAGGATATGTTTGACAGGTTGTTTTTCTATCCTTTGGCATGCTATCTTGATTCTTCCTCCCACCTACTTTGTCTGCATTTTTTATTTTCATTGCCTTTTTTTTGTTGTTGTTGCTATTTAATGTTTATCTTTGCTTATCTTCCTTTTCATTAACTGGAAATAGTAGCCTCATTAATATGAATTCCATATATCAACCTACTCCAAAGGTTTGATAAATAATTAGGTTTTTTAAAATCTGAGAGAAGTTTTGGAGGATCATTGGTATTTGTTACTGAAATTGCTGTCAGCACATAGTGAGAAAAGTGTTTTTGGGATATACAAACTCTTGAGTTAGGTGCACAATATATATTGTCCAATAAATTATGCCTCCTGTTTGAAGTAGTAAGAATAAATATGAACTCTTCAGTTAGAACAGTGAGTGGCAGTTTTCTGCCCGGGCATAGGAATCCTCTTGGGGTTTTTCATATGGTGGCAATTATTTCCCTGGCTGCGTTAGCATGACTGTAAAGTAAACCAAGTAATAAATTAGGAGGGTGGAGTAGAAGACGTAGAGCCTCAGCCTGGCTGAACTGTTCTGAGCCATGCAGTCATACCTGTGATGCTATAGAGGAAGGTAAATAATTGCTTCCATAACATGGTGCTAGACAGTGCAGTGCATTGTGACACTTTGGTTAGCTGCTATCCTTGCAGGTAAAACAATAAACACGTTGGGGAGTGGAGGCAGGATCCTGATTGACTGCAGCAGCAGGCGATTAATGGGCAGCAAGGCTCTGACAGGAACTGCTGACAGGGCGATAATGAGATTAGCACCTTCTGATTCTTTGATTAACAAGTAGCCAAAGAATCATTTGGGCATGTCAGTAGATAATGATGGAAATTAAGGGACACTCTGGAACCTTTGGGTAGCACATCATACATCCAGTGCTCTGAAGGGTAACTTGCAGATTAACTGAATCATCTCCAATTGCAAATGTAGTCACTGAATAGGATGGTATTAGTTAAATACAAAAAAAAGTGGATGTATTACTGCATTTCTTTATGTATGTCAGTTATTCAGGCATGTTGCAATGCAACAGTTTGTTTTATACACGGAGCACTTGATCACTTTGAAAAAGTATGGTAACCAGCAGTTGTACTGTGTGAAAAATTTCTTTTTTTTAATGGAGCTCTCATGGAGTTATGACAGATGACTTGGAGTTACTGTTTCTCAGTTAGCCTTTTTCCTTGTTGTGATGCTTGTCTTGGTGTTGATATGTAAAAACAATGGCTTTTGGGGTAAGTGAGGGGGAAATTATTGTGACTGGAAGGAAACATTTGAGTGTTACGAAGAGTGGGAATAAGAAAAATGAAGAAAGCTGTAGATAATTTCAATATGTGAATACTTGAGAGGACTAGAGAGTGACAAAAAATACAAGACTATAAGAGTAAGCAGATGTGAAAGAGAATGAACACGAACATATTGAAGATTTTATTTTGGGCCTGGGAGGTAGTGCGTTTGTTTCTGGGAAAAACCTGTATTTACACCTGTAAGAGGAAATGGATCTGTAGGTGTGATTGTGGTGGAAGAGTATGACAAAGAAGACAAAGGCCTAAGGAGAGTAAAAATTTAAAAGTAAGAAAGGAAAATTGTAAGCATGGACATGATGAGTTGGGCTGTTTTTAGGAGACGGTTTGGCATTTTTCTTATTTTGCTGTTCTTCCAGATAATATCACTGCGTAGAAGTTTAATTTTCTTGATGGGTGGGAGAAGGAAATTAATTGATATTTTCAAATATTAATAGCTACAAAGGTATTTTATGAATGCATTTAATTGACTGTTTCATCAACATTAATTCCATTTGACATGGAACTCTGATAAGAATGTTGCCATGATTTTGCATCTGACCAAGTTAAGGCAACTGAATATTTATCATCCTACTCTAAGTTGGCTTGGAGGCTCTTTCCTAGGGGCTTACGTTGGTGCAATTGCTCAGGTTGTACAAATGTGAAAGGAAGCACAGATGTGCAGATTGGCTTGATTTAACCCTCCTTTAGATCAAATTAATTTAAAGATATAACTGATACAAACGCTTACTTTTTATCTTTAATTACAGTCAGGATGACTGGTCTCCACAGTAAACAATTCATTAGTGTTCAGGTTCAGGTCACCTAAGTACTCTTGAAAAAGCTACTCAAACTTCTGTGGAATCAAAGGAGGTTTTGTAAGTTTGGAACTTCCCACCCTGAGGATATCGTAAGTGCTTCACGTGTTGGATCCCAGAAGTTGGCTGCCATCACTTTCTTCTTTTTTGAAGACAGCATGGGCTTTAATTGTGTTCATGTGCTTGTTAAGGATCAGTGATGCATGCCACTGTCATCCTCTTAAAATTCTCTTTTGTGTGTGGCTTTGAGAGTCTCAGAGTACCCTCCTCAAACTTAAAATAGTCTTGAAATCTCCATTATTTGGATGTTCTATTTTCTTGAGCAGCTGATAGCTCAGTGTTAGAAGGAAATCAGCAGTGCCAACACAGCAGAGAGAAGGTTGTCTGCTTACCTTTATATTAATATATCTCTAATCATTAAGAAAATGGAAAGAAGCAAAAAGAGAGGAATTCTGAAGTCAAGAATAATGGCTTGCCTTACAGCAGTGTTTTCTTGACATGGCAGAGCTTGCTCATTTGTGTCTCAGACTTTCCTGTTATTCAACCAAGTAAAAGGGTTGTCAATCTGTTTTAAGCAAAGAAAATTGAACTGGGTTTTTCAGGAGTATTGGTCGGCTTAGTTATGCCAAGCTGTTTCTTTGGATGGTAATAATAGATTTGTGCTTCAGCAGTATCTCTGGCACAGTTGACTAGTTTTTAAGTTTACTTTTTCCCCCCACCCCCTTCTCTGAAGAGCAAGTTGCCACCTGTACCTGGAATGGAAAGATGAGATCCAGTTGTTCCTTTTAAAAAACGTTTTTTAAAGAGAAGGTATCTGATTTGGATTAGTTGAATTATATTTCACTCCTGTCTTTCTTTACTAATTTCTCTCTTAGAGGCACATTAGAGTAGTTTGGAATATTTTATCAGTAACAATATATTAACAGGGAAAACGATAAACCTGAGGCACTGGTTCTCATAATTCCTTTTTAGTTCACTTATTTTTTAACCAGTTTTTACAAACCAAATGTTAATGCATATGCTTGATTGCTAACCACCTCTGGGCATCAAACCTGTTTTTTCTTGAGTGCAATAAGTGATTATCCAACTCATGCTGCTCAGAAAAAGAGGTTTTGTTTTAATAAGCAGTTTGCAGTTTGGCACACAATGCTGAGGAAAGCAACATTATCTCCAGCAGTAAACTCTGCAGTCATTGCAAAGCTTGACAAGAAAATGATTGAGTCTGTTTGTTATACCTTTGTGGTGCTGCCACTGCTGCTGATGGAAATGTTGCTGTTTATTCAGCAATGCAATAACACTTTCTGTAATTTATGGATGCACATTCCCCAGATTACTAAAGGTAATATTGTTGACTAAAGGAAAGTATACGAATGGATAGTTTCGGTTGTTCCTGTCCTTATAAAAGTGATTGACTGTTCACTTTGCACCGGGAAGAATTTGCACAGGCTCTTTCCCTCTTAACAATTACAGATTTCCGTTCCACTGACAGTTACAAATAACACAGAGGGTTCTAAGTGGCAAAAATGTACTGACTTCCACAGGTTCAAGGGACAAAATCCTAGGAATTCTAGAACTTGCCCCTCACAGGTGATATGCTATTTTGCAGTCGTTTTCCGTCACTAACAAGCTCTGTCCCTATATGCAAGAGAGTTAAGATAACACCTTTGTTGTATTTCTGCACATAAGAAGAATCAAGAAGTTGAGGACAGTGTGTGTATATCTGTCTCTCTTCTCCTCTCTACTCCAACATATTTTTTGAGAAATAATATTTATTTACTTGGGGCCCTATCGTGCCCATGTATGTTAAGTGAGGTTTCTATATACTGTATTGGCATAGGGGAAAAAAAAATCAATGTGGTAGAAGTTATGGCTACCAAATCTGGGGAAGAGGCAACTCCAGCAAGGCTAAAATTTAAGCTTTTGCTCTTTCAACCTAAGAATTTTTCTTTCAGTCTTTAACAGAGAAGTTCTTTGTTTTGTCCCTTGGTGATGGCTCAGGTGTTGGTGAAGGGCTTCAGCTGCTTAGAGCTCCTCTTCCAGGGCTTGTAATTTTACAAGAAGTTTTTTCTAAACCCACTTACTGCTTGTATTATGCCACATTTGACTATAGAGATGGTGTTGGTCTATGTTTGGAGCTGTCAGGACTAACGGAAGATTTGATGGAATAGATTAAAAAAAATATTCCCAAGACTGAAAAAGGAGAATGTACATCCTTTGTATCCCAGCCAAGGTGGTTGAACCAGAATACTCACTCACTATCCATAACATCTAGTTAACTGGTGGTTATCTTCAGGTCCTTAGGGTTTTTTTCTCAAGGGTGATGGTGATCACAGGCGCTATGAAAGTCATTTATCTTTTCCTCCTTCATAAGGCTGGGACTTCTCATGAGCCAGTGGAAGTAGTTTTGAGATATGTCCTCTATGGCAGAAGTATTTTACTGTGGGTGATGTTTTCAAGGAACAATGTGGTTAGCCTTTGGCACCTGTTTGATGGTACTTGTTTTGAAGAGACCATGATCTCTGGTAATTGTTTTATGTAGGTGTAGGTTTCTATGCCTCAATGGAAAGTCTTCAGCAGTCTGCTTAAATTTTCTTTCCTGAAATTTTGTGCTATCAGGGCAGTCTACAGAAACAGGAATTGCAACTTCACTGGAAACAACAGTGAAGCTAGGTTGTTAGTTTTCTTGAAAAGTTACCTGTTAGGAAAAAAAAAAATTGAATATTACTTTGTAATTCAAACACTTTCTATGTGCTAGAAATTGCTCACACATTCTGTGTATTTCTTTTACTGTAAAATAATATTTGCTTTCTTTTTTTTCCCCTTCCTCCTCTTAAGTAAATGTAAGGCAGCCCTTAAATATCCACATGAATTGTAAGATACTGTAGGGGTTGTGCTGCTGTTTTTGGACTTTTTTTTTTTGTTAGAACATTTTGTATAAGGGTATTCCTACTTTCCTACTTTCTGCACTAAAGCATCACAGAAAGGAAATGAGGGACTTGTCAGTCAAGCTTGAATACAGAAAAACTTGGATTTTCAGTATCTTAGGTTATGTATCAAGTATAGAGACAGCACTGTAGCTACAAATGTGAAATTGCACTCAACTATTAGCACTCAGCCAATGCTGTTATTTGCACTGGTCATCAGCTTACTACATATGCAAAGTGACTTGGACGGTTAAGTTTTCCGGTAATAACTGAGTTAAAAGGAAATAAAGCCATTTTTTTGAAGTCTCATTGGCTGAATTTAGAGTTTATACGAATTATACGTGTATTACTAATTGCTCTTATTATCCAACAGCTTAGTAGAAAGCTCTTGCTTTTGAATCTTTATAAACTATCATTGCAAGCCACTTTTATTTTTAACTAAAACACACTAATAACTTTTTCTGTCCCTAGTCATGCATAATTTAATGAACTTTTTTTTTCCAGGCTTAAAGACAGCTAATTTGATTGCTCCTATAGCATGTCCTGTTGTACTGACGAAGTGATCTTGTGGGGAGTTCCCAGAATGATTTAAAATTGCATAATTGTAAACATCATATCACTTTCATGATCTTCGCAGAGTCTTCTTGCCAACTTCCAAAATCTTTTGGTATAAGCTCCTTTCAGAAAGATCTTTTTGAAATTACTGTGTTCCCTTTAGATCCCTTTGTAAGGGTTAGCATTAAGTGCTGTGCTTTTCACTTGCATAATGCTGCTTATGGAAACACTGAACACTTAGCTAATGTCTGTGTGGATTTCCTCTGGAGCTGGACAGCAAAATGTAGCTTGAAAAGCCTTGCTGGCTTCTAAAATTGCAATTTTGCTTTTTTAACAACTCAGCGAGGAAAAAAATGAAACAAAGCAACCTCCCAAAGTAAAACAAAAAAAACTCTTGAACTTCTATCAGCAAGAGTGGCATTGACTAACAGCTCCAATGTAATGGATGCATAACAGCATTGCAATCTGGGATATTGTTTAAATACCGTAAAAAGCCTTGTTCATTTACTCTGTCTGAGCACTGTAGAGAAAAATGGTGTGGTAATCCTACCATAGCAGGTGGTACTACTTTCATATCAGTATAAAATGAAATTCTGTGGATGGCTTTTTTTTTCCTTATTCACTCTTTTTAATCTTTAAATAAGACGATTGGTCGCCTGTTGGCAAGAAAATGGGCCCTGAATTTTTATTCAAAGTTATACAAGGATGATAGTTGGAATTTTTGGCAGGAGGCAAGCCATTGCTTTTCAGAAAATGCTGTCAGGGGAAGCTTTTTCTGAGTTACCTGCTGGGTCCAAGCTCTTTTATGTTGTTGTTGTGACAGGTAGATTTATAAGGCTTGAAATTTGTACAAATCAGTTGTCATTCAGTGCAAGCTGTCAATGTGTCAAGCTGTCATGCCTGCTGTGAGGGGATGCCTGAGGGGGTGTACAAGGGGGCAACCATGGAGAAAGGAAATGAGTTCAAACAGACCTGAAATGGAGCTCACTTCTTTGGGTTTTCTGCCCCTGTAGAGCTGGCATTGATTTTTCTTGATGTTGAGCAACAGCAAACCTTAAATGACATGTTGTTAGCAATCTAAAGTTGCTGTTTATTGTCTTTTAAATGGCAGCAAATCATGCAGAAGAGAATATAGTGTGCGTTTCTGCGTTGTGCATGTTTAGCAGCATCCTGTTCGTGTCACTTTCCTGGCCTGGCTGGTTTCAGCTGGGGGAACTGCTGCTGCTGAACTGATGAACACAGCTTTAAGAAGAATTTTGCAGACACGATCAGAAAAGAAGTGCTGCGGTCTTATTTTTAAGGACTGAAGATCGTTAGCGACCATGAAGTGGAGAAATGGGAGAATATCCCAGAATATCAGAGGTGATATAAACGCAGAAATGGACATTTGATGTACTTGTGTTTATTAGAAGATACAATATGTTAGGTTGGTTTATTGATCACGTTCTCTGGTCCTTGGATTCAGTAAGAGGATGCTTTATGGGCAAGATCAGTTGTTGTACTAAAGCCACCCTACCCCACCATATGACTGCTGAGCAGTGCTAATTTGATCGTATCGTTGTCTTCCAACCATTTATTGAGTAAACCAGAATAAAACCTGAGCTTCATAATATCTGTGCAGCTCCTACGTCTGAAGTGTTTACACTTGATGAAGACTGCACACTTGCTTTGACTGCAAGCTGTGATGGTAAAGTCTTAACACAGCACAGCTTATGTCACTTTACTCTTCAGGGTGGCAGGATCAGTATATGTTAACTCTATCCTGGTAAATATCATTAAGAGCTGCATCTCTTGAATGATGGAGCATTTCCTGTGTGTGACCTGGCCCCTCTCCAGACTTTGTGTTCTCTCCACATCTGGACAGGCTATATTTGCTTTAATTAGTCATAAGATTTTTGGCCCATTCAGTTGATTCTTCATCCATCAAGCAGTACCGGGAAGGGGGGGGGAAAAAAATACTGGCTGGGGATGAAAACTGGGAAGGTGACATTTGAGCAACAGTCAGCGTCTAGAGGTAAAAAAATTAATCAAAGATTTCCATATAGCCGTTACCAGCTGGCATTCATGGCCTCTGAGCCGTTGAGCTAAAAAGTCTACAGAGAGGCACATGGCGCAGCTGAGTTTGTCTTGTAAAAGCGCAGCTGTCCAAAACATGACAGCTACAGCATTAGCAGGGCCATTAGGAGGTGTAGAACATTTCCAGGGAAATGATTTGAAAAATGACAATGCTGGCTCCTGTGTGATATTAATTATACCCTGTGCTCATGGCAAATAAGCTAAAATAGTTGGCAAGAAAGACAAAATGAGGTGTCTTGTTTCTGATAGTCATTTTGATCAGTCATAGTACAAACTGGTATAGCTTTTTAAAGAAACAATAGCGCTAATGGACAAGCAACATTTCTAGATGAGTTCTTTTTGAATTCTTCAAAATAAAAAAGCAAAGCTTTGGCCTGTAGGAAAAGGTAATGCATGAACCCTGAAAGCCAAAACAATGACAATGCTCTTAATGTCTAAGTTCTGGACCATATGTCAGAGAATACTTCCTGCACAGCTCCTAAAAAGCTTCTAAAGAACAGCATAAGGCCCATAGTGTGAAACAGTCACATACAAACCTGGCGAAATTTGGCACTGCATGAATCAAATGTCTTGACTTGTTCTATAGTGAAGAATGAAAGACATTCTGATAGCATGTGAATAGTGTTGAAATAAGACAAAAAACTACATGGTGTGAATATACACAGAACCAGGTATAAGCTGGATGTTATTTTAATAGTCCTCTAGAATGCAATGTTATATCTCTTCCTGATAAAATGTATTTATATACATACCCTGCCCATGTATTCGTGGATGCACAAACTTAGGCAGCACATGTTTATGCTGATTAGTAAGGTCTTTGAAATACTCATGATTATTTTCAGTATTTAGTACTTTGCATCTTAATTCCTTTGAAGGCATGCGTGTTTCTTGTAAAAGAAGAATTACAGCCACGGCTGCCTTGATTTCACCTGGAAATAATTTGCAATTGGTAATGCTCTGTCTGCTAATGTCTGCTCTTGCTATTAGGCTCACACAGATGTCTAAGCATGATGCCAACTCCTTGACCATCAAAGAGCTGATGAAGTTGTGTGTTTCCTATAGCATCCATTCTGCTCCCTTTCCTGGAAAAGGATTGGGGTAGAATATTTGAGGGGAGTGTACCTGCTTAGAAGGACGAAAGCACCATGGTCTGAAGTGCACACAGGCTGCATTGGTCTTGCTCATCTTTTTGCTTTCTTGCAAAATTGTTGATGCTGTGGCATGATAAGTCAGTTGAGGGGAACGCTCTAATTGAAAAATGATCATGTTTGCTTCTTTATTTCTTGGAATATTTGATTTTCTGCTGGATCACTTTTCCTAAATAGTTTTAGCATGCTATTGACTAAACAGAAACTTTAAGCATTTCTGTGACTAGCTACGTAAAGCTTGATGCTTTGCTTGGGTGCACAGGGAACAGCCAACTTTCCTTTGTCTGCATGTTGCTATAAAGTCAAGTTTTTGACTTTGTGCTTGAAGTAGCTAATGCTGCCTGCTGTTCATTCCAAGGAATGATGAACCCAGCGTAACCATGGTCCTCTCTTAGTATGAAATACAGTATTCAGCTTGGCTATTCAGCTTTGGTTAATGAAAGAGCCAAGTTGCTTGGATTTGCCAGCTCTGCTATCGAGCAGATTTGGTAGGAAAAAAAAAAAATATAAACCTCATATCTTTACATTGCTTCATTTACAGTGGGAAACCTATTGGTGTTACGTAGACTTGAAAGGGGGAGACAGGTGGCTGAGAGGTATCTAATATAATTGGTCTTAAATTTTAATGCTTTCAGACTTTTTCGAACTGATAATGCTAAGTTTAAATTCTAACTTTGTACTAGGGATTAGAATAGAACTTTTCTGGGAAACAGTTCACTGTGCTGCCACAGTGCACTTTTTCCTCTTCTGTGAGACTCACTGCTGCCAGTCAACATGCAAACTTTAGGTGGTCCACAGGTCTGATCCTGTTAAATTAATCTCATAAAGAGGTTCATAATAAATTACAGTTTGCAAATAGCCTGTCATAAATGAAAACACAAGTGTAATGATGATAAACTAAGCATAGTTGGTGATTCTAAATACTTTGTGAAGCAAGAGATTTCCCCCTGTGTAGCAAATTCTATTGAATAATGTTGAATTTATGTAAATAAGTACTGCCTTTCTCCCCCAAGATAATGGAACTTTAAAACTTCAGAATTGCAGCAGGGCAGGGCTTTAACACCCTGTGGAGACAGAGACCCAGGATCATTCCTGAATTCGTTTTTTCTATGCCTATACATGAAAAGAACTCCAATTTGCTGGCTTGCCCCAGGAAAACTATTCAATAGGCTTTTCTCTAACACTGGTGAGCAGGGCTTTTTTCTTGGTCTGTGGATCAAATACATCACACTGCTCCCTGCACTGATCCTGTAGTTAAATTACCCTATATAAACAACTCTTTGTTATTCCTGCCTGTGAAAAATGTTGTGTTCTTTTGGTAAAGAAGAAAATAGACCTGGAAATAGAAGGTCACAAGCAGGTCAAAGTGTTTAGCTGAAAGGCTGGCAGAGTTTCAAGCAGTGAAGTTTTGAGATCTAAGATTGAGATTTAGTTGAGATGGAAGTTAAATTTTGTTGTTTCTTTTTTTTTTTTTAAAGTGTCTGGTCACAAGATTAAAGGGGGGAAATCTACTAAGGTCAATGTAGACTATTTGAAGAGATGTTTAAATGTTTTTGCTCTGCTATCTGTTAATCCTTTACTAAATGTGTTGAACGTGAGAAATAATACGTACTGTTAAACCACCAAGTGCAGAGAAAATGTCTTAAAATTACAGTGTGTAGCAAATTAGAGTCTACTTGCTATTTTCTTTTTCCAGAGCTGAGGCAGTCTGTTTTTCTTTTACCTTGTTTACCTTGAAAACATGCTTTAATGCCTGTGGTGTTTCTGTTAACCTCCTTGAACTCTTGTGATTTCATTCATGTGATTTGTTATTGAATGACCTTTCCAGGATTTTACAAAACACGACCTTTTCTTGTCAAACATTCAAAGGTTTGTAAAGAAAGGCTGTCATGGGGACAATACTTGTTTTGCTAATTATAACGAATGTTTCCAAACATCCTTGAAAACGTAAATTCATATTTCTGCAGCCACTGATAGAACTTTGTTAAAGTTCTTTTTAAAGTATTTTTCGAGTAAACTACTAATATACAGTGTTTTAAGAATAAACAGTAATGAAGTATTACATGTCCCAATGGGCTTTAATTACAAACCTTGTCAAATGAGGGTAAATGTAATGAAGATACTACTACGGTTGTGAATCCTTACAGCTGTTTTCAGGTGACTTGGAATTGTTTGTCTTCCTTTCAGAAATTTTATAATACTGGCTAATGCATTCTGAGATAAGACTCTACAGAGAGGGCTGATTTTTTTGCCCCCAATGCTGTTTAATTGAGGTGAGAAAAACCCTTCTCCTTTTTTAAGAGCAATTAAGTGGCGTAAGAGGAACTCCTAAAGTATTTCCATTGTGGGTGCAATTAAAAGAAAAGTAGTTGAGCAGTGGATACCAATTGCTTTATAATACATGGAAGAAATCTGCATTAATACAGAACTATGTAATACTAATGGATACAATACGAAATGTGTTCTTAAAATAAAAACACTGTTCCTCCATTTTTTTAAAATGCAGGAAATGGGTAGACATGAGGTGACTATGAAAAGACTATAAAAACAATATGCAAATATTTTGCTTTCAGAAGTTTATTTTGGAGTTTCTGGAGGTTTTATGATTGTTGGTTTTTTGTTGTTTTTTTTTTTAAATTTTGCAAACACGTCTTTGGTCAAATATAGGTCCACTATTGATATGATGTCAGAGTTTCTTAACCTATCAGTGTCCAAAAGTAAGGCTTTTATAAATTATAGAAACAAGACTGTAATACCAGGTGGAACACCTGGAGGGGAAAAACTAGGTAGAATCTTTTTGCAGAATGTTTGTCCTTTTACAAAAATATGGATTTGTTTGTATTTTTGTATGTATGTGCAGCACTTTGTTTTAACACTGAAGAAGGTCATTGTAGGTGGTAGCTGGTGACATTTCATTTGAGATTGAGTTGTCTGGTAATTCAGAGTCTAATTATGTCTTTTCTTAGAACTTAACTAGAGGTAGCACAGAAGCTGCTCCTTTTCTATGAAAATGTTGGCTTTTCTCATTCCAGTTCTTCCATCTTTCCCTTGCTGAGGAATTGCTTGGATTTTTTTTTTTCTTCCCTGTTGACATTAGGCACAATATTGCTCTGAATTACCAGTTTACAAAGTGAGGTGTGGTTAAAATGACATGTAATTAAGTCTGTTGTATAGTCCTGACATTTACTGCTTGTGTTATGCTGGCTGGTTTGTGAAGAGCAGGAAATGGTCAGCAAAGAATAAAGCAAACAGGAAAACTGAAACATAAAGACTACTCACAGAGGAGCTTAAGAATTGCTAACTTGCCTTCAGCAGAGAGATGTGGTAACATGTGCACCTCTACTGTTCAGTTTTATTGAAACAGCCATAAATAAGTCTCTCTGTTGGCATATGTCCTCCATCCTCCCAATCCAAGATAATTCCTATCTAAGTGTCTGAAAAGCTGAGGAAGAAGTAACCAAAAGCAATGATTACTGGGCTCCTCAGATTGGGAAGGACATTGAGACACTTGAGCATGTCCAGAGGAGGCGACGAGGCTGTTGAGGGGCTGGGAACACAAACCCTGTGAGGAACGACTGGGGAAGCTGGGGGTGTTTATCCTGGAGAAAAGGAGACTCAAGGGTGACCCTATCACTCTGTACAACTTCCTAAAGGTGGTTGTAGTCAGGTGGAGGTTGGTCTCTTCCTCCAGGCAGCAACTGACAGAATGCGAGGACACAGTCTCAAGCTGCACCAGGGGAAATATAGGTTGGATATTAGGAAAAAGTTTTTCGCAGAAAGGGTGATAAAGTACTGGAATGGTTTGCCCAGGGAGGTGGTGGAGTCACCATCCCTGGATGTGTTTACAAAAGACTGGATGTGGCACTTGGTGCCATGGCTTAGTTGAGGTGTTAGGACACAGGTTGGACTCGATGATCTTGAAGGTCTCTTCCAACCTGGTGAATCTGTGAATTATGTTTGCAAGAATTCAGACAATTACTTAGCAAATACATTCAAGGAAAATTGGAAATACCATGATTAACAGGATTTATCTGTTCATGTGTTTTCTGATGCCTGGAATTCAGAATCCATGTTTTAATTCTATATCATTTGCAATCAGGTCATTCTGTGGTCTTAATTTTAAGCATAAAGATTTCAAGAATATCTGATGTATGAGCAAGTTCTTTGTGTGAAAAAGTTGACTCTCACTTGTTATTTATTCTAGCCCATGAAACTGTAATTAATCTTCTGAAATAGTGTCACACTGCAGCCTCCACCCCCAGCAGTTGCCTCTTCTCAACTTGTTGTCCTTAAAGGGCTGCACTTCAGTTTTCAGATATTTTATTTTAAACCCAGTTTCTACTTCCCTTAAGTGAATGCTAGACGATGTTTTTGTGTGTTCTGATGCACCACAATGTGGTATTTAGTCTACCTCATTTGAGAGGACGAAGACTTTTTGTGTCTTGGCTGTCTACATACTGATTTATCTGCCTGTATTTTTCCTGGCTCCTGTTTAAGGCAACCTCTCCCAAACAGACCTGTGGCTCCTTTACCTCGCACTCTATTTTTCCAGAAACAGAGCCCTTTCCATGTAGTGGAGAACAGAAGCTCTGTGCTGTCTTCCATGGTACAGTGATGCATCTATGGAAGCTTGGAGAAGATACATTTTTATTGTATATAGGGCAAAACGTCTTGTTGTGAATATCACAGCCAGCTAGGAATGGGAGGGGAAAGAACTGAGTTCTCCTTCCTTTTCTTTCTGTCCGTGGTGCTGCTGGTCCCAGTGGCAGTGTGCTCAGGGGCTGGTCCCAGCAGTGAGGTGCTCAGGGGCTGGTCCCAGTGGCAGTGATGTGCTCAGGGGCTGGTCCCAGCAGTGATGTGCTCAGG
>VXBB01011485.1:125010-151588 GCA_013399915.1 Illadopsis cleaveri
TGGTTTAATTTGATTTGATTTGGGGTTTTTTTGGTTTTTTTTTGTTATGTTAAAATTTTGAATTTAACCAGTAAAACTCTTTGTGTTCCTGTGAAAACGCTACTGGAAGCGCATTGCTTTCTGAAAATCTTTGCTTGCCAGTTGAGCTACATTCAGCCAAGTTTTGTTCTGATTTTACACAATGGTAGAATAAGGCTCTAGTTCACATTTGTGCTATGATCTTTAACCAGCACTGTGGTGCATGGTGGTGATGACTCAGATGAAAATGCTGGCTCTCTCATTAAGAGGATGGGCAGGAAAGCAGGATTTGAATGGCCAGTGTTCTGAGTACCTGCTAATAAGTGCATGTTTTAGAAAAGATCCACCAGTCTCCTACACTCTTCCAAATACTGCAATCCAGATTTATCACCATGTCTGTGTGGACAGACAGTGAGTACATCTTGCCTGGATGTTGTGTTCTTCCTCCTCAGAAGGTCTGATCTGTTGTCTGGAGCTCCAGGAAGGCGATATTGTGTGTCCAGCTTTGTGAGACCACAGTCATTCACCCCCAATACACTGCTGAGTCAAAGTTTCCCACTCCCCAAACAATGGGAATTTGGTCCACTTCCACAAAGTGCTTTGGCCACCTGGTTTGCATGGAGTTGGTAATTTTAATTTATTTCCTTTTCTGAAAGCCTCCTTCAAAAAGTTTGTTAGCCTTTGAAGCTGGGACAGAGACAGTGTGGAAGTCTAAGAACAGAGGCAAAATGCTGTATTATGTTTCCTTTGTCAGTGGGTTGCCCTTTTATGTATTTTCTGAAGTTCCTGACAAGATGATGCATGTTGAGATGAATAGCCATCAGTTACATTTAAAAATGCCTTTTCTCTTTCTGCAGTGATTTTCTAAATTACTATGATCTTAAGCTATAGTGGGTTATCCATATAGAAATTCTAACTAGTTTTTCAGAATTAATCTTTACTGTATTTGTTTGAGACAATGTTAAGCGCAGATCATTGCAGCAGCCTGTTAAGACACAGGCAATTTTACTGGCCTTTGAAACTTCATAAAGGTAATAGAGGAATATTAACCATCCCTGCTGGAGTTTATCCAGAACTTTGCAGTTAAAATCCCTACTGGTGGTTTGTTTTGGTTTGGTCTTGGTTTTGCTTGCTTGTATTGTTGCAGGATTTCTGTGTGGATGTTGAGTTTGGGGTTTTTTTTCCTTTTTTTAATGCCAGTATTAGGCATTTTTTAGATACAAGCATCAAGATTCTTGATTTATTGAATTGTTTGGGGATTTTTTCTTGTTTGTGCCTTTTTTCCCTCTGCTAAATTTAGTGACTCCACTCTCAAAGTGTTTGGTAAGGAGGCATAGCAAGACAATGCTGTTAAATTATTTTAATTTGCACTTTAAAAAAAGAAAAGCTGCATAAAGCACATTCACCCCTCACCCCTCTGCCCCATATCTCCCTCCTACCCCCACGTTGTCTCCTTTGCCCCCATCTGTGAGCAGCAAAATATATTTATGGTTTTCTCCACTGGCATAAATCAGATGTAGGTGACAATATATCCAAATAACCTCTTTGATGCATGGTTTTTGTTAATAATTATGTGCTGCTAATAATTAACAGGTGTGTGAAAAAATGAATTAGTAATGAGGAGAGAGTTTGTAAGCCGTCTGTTATCATCCCTTGACAAATGCAAGCAAGGGTATATGCTGAATACAAAGGCCCTTGATTATAGTTTAATGGTATTTGATAAGTTAACCCCTTTTGTCACATGATGATGCTGAGCTTTTATTGTGGAAAGTTTGCTGTCTCTTATAGTGGCAACATCTTTTTCTTTAACCCAGCCTTTTTAACAAGAAAGTAGCCAATAAAAATTTCAGAGTATCTAGGACGTGAAATTTTGAACTACTTTTTCAAAGTAACTTCAGAATATTTTAAAATTTCATTCAGTATTTATTCAGTGGTTATTGAAAAATAAGCTTTCATGGGCTCTTCCTCAAATTAGGGGAGCAAGTGGATCTATAAACTGTCCATATTCCCTGAATTTCAGTCCTTCAGACAAGGAACACTTTCAGCCATCTGCGAGAGAGACTATTGTGTCAGGGAAGCACAAGGTTTCACAAGTTGCAGTTTTATTCTCTTAGGCATGAAAAATATGCTTAATGGTTTTCATGAAAGAAAGTGGGATTTTGATTCTGGTGTGGCCTCCTAAAAATGGCCAGGAAAATTTTTTTTTTCAATAGCTGAGGGTCTGGTTTAACTGTATGCTTCTAACCAGTTGCTGTTGGTGGATAAAGGTAACACACAAATGATTAAAAATTTGTCTCTAAAAAGAAAAAAGGCTGTTTGGTTTTGCTCAGATAATTTTGTCAGACCTTTATATTGTGATGGTTTATCTGGTATTTGGTATTTATTTTGTGATTGATTTATAATGGTTTAGTCCACTTTTCCCTGAGGTCCTTTTCTTTCTGCTATATTCATTTCATTTTTCAGAAGGCCTCTTTGTCTTTAAGTATGTAGTGTATGCCTGTAAATAGCTGTTTAACTTCAGAACTTGAAATTAAGATACTAAATTTATGAGAGAAGAATATCTGAAAAGACATTATACTGTTCTCATGACCACTGAATAGCCTGAAAAATATAATATGCTTTACCTAAAAAGAGATCTGGATCTGCAAAGCAGGATGGCTGCAAGCATTTCTATTTAGTATTTGAAATGTGTTTACTTTTGTGCTGAGAGACAATCAAAAGAAAGCTGCTGCCTTGTTGCTGTCATTCCTATATTGTCATTGCTGGCAATAATAGATATGTAAAACATTGGGGATGTGATTTGTTAAGAGACGAAGAAAAACTTAGAGGGTTTGGGACTTTAATATGTAGAGACAGCCAAAATCTGCCAAAACTTAATTTGTTATTGTTAGTTTTGAGACATGGCTTTAGGAGAGATCAGTCAGTTTTCTGTGCAGTAGCTTTGTGTGGAGTCAATGGTATCTTTCAAGAGGACTGTGGAGAAAAAAAATCTTGTATTATTAAATTGTTCAGAAGAAAACTGCTCCTGAAAACCCTCAAATGCTGATTAATTTTTCAATGTTTCATTGGCAGATTTTCCTATTTCCTTGATAAACTGTAGCGGAAGGTCTCCTGATTTGAAAGACAGACAGTGTTTTTGGGTCAGTGCTCATTCATGGCATGGCAGTCAATGGAATATTACTATTTTATTCTAAAGTATTCTAAAGATACTTAGGTACTGCAGGATATTAGACAAGATCAGCATAGTACCTGAAATCAGTGACTGCAGTACTCGAAGGAAGGAGCTGATATTTCTGCACAAACTCTTGTGAACCTTGGGGAGCCTTGCTGGCTAATGAAGCTCACAGATTTAGCACTGACCCATCTTAAACCCAGTCTTTGGAATCTTTCTGTAACATGGAAGTCACGTTCTTTAATATATTGTGCTAGCATTTCACTTTTTTTTTAATGAGATAACCTTTTGGAAAAGTAAATGTTCTTAAATACTCTCAGATTTGCAAGGATTTCTCCTTTGTTATTTGAAGGTGGGATCTGACTCTCTTGCAATTTGGTGTTCGTACATTCCTGTTAGTTAAAGGAAGGGAGTTCCCAGCTGCTTAGTTTGAAACTCGTGCTTGTTTATCATCTTTGTTCCTTTTTTGGAGTACTGTTTTCAGTGATCCTTTTGGGGAAGTGGAATTGCCTTACTCATTTGCCTCCCAGAACTGAGAGACATAACGTTGCCTAAGACTGCATGAGGAGCTGCTGGAAACAGTCACTCAGAGTTTATTTCATTCCAGTGACCTGATCTGCAGGCAGCAGTAGCATCTCCTGACCTTGAGGAGGGCCTGCAGGCCCCTTGGGGAACTCACTCTGTCTCCACAGTGGCTTGCTGCAGACTCACCCCTGGGATTTTTTATCAACAAGTTGGTTTGGGTTGGTTGTAGCCGGGTGACTGCTGGCAGGTCTACAAGGGGGTCATATTTTATAATTTTGAAACGGAGAAGTTTGTTGAGAAAGTGTATGTTGCTAATCAGTTTGGATGACTGAATGCTCTCTGAGAACTCCCCATACAGGTAATGAACCCAACCTGCTCAAACCTAGGGGAGATCAGTATCAAAGCAAGTGCTTGCAGTTTGTTTGCTGTGTTCGTATAATACACATGGAGAATGACTGGTCTTCAGCCTTTTATTGCCACTGCTTTTGCACAGTGAACTAAAATGCCCATCTCTTCATCTTCAATTCTTCATTTCCTTTTTTTATAAGCGACTTCCCGAAGGGGAGCCTTGCATTTGTTAACTAGTGCTCAGTGACTGGTGCGTCAGCTCAGCTGTGCAACCTGCCAACACTAACTGCTCCTAAATAACATCTATTTGCATAGTGCATTGAGAGCTGTGAACTCTCCTCTCATTAAGTGTGTGAGAACTCTCGCTCAACCAGAAACACTAAAAATTGAGCTGCACTCCTGTGGGGTTTTTCTGCTGTGAGCCCTTCCAGAGTATTACACTGCTGTGACACTTTGTGGGGTGACGCTGCAGTGGAGGGAAGGAATAACGCAGAGGGATCGTATGCCTTGGCTTCCCATGTTTCCCATGTTCTTCTCCCTCATTCTGCCCCCTTACACATTTCTAGATGTGGGAACTTAATGTTTTTGGTAATATTTCAACAATAGTCTTTTAATGGTGGAATGAGGAGGAAATGAATAATCTATGGAAAACACCCCATTGCCAAATTCAGCACTCTTGAACTTCAGTTGTGCAGTTCTTTGTGTGAAATTATGTAGTGATGTCCAGCAATATTTTATTGCAAGTTATGTTTTGTAATACTTCAGCAATATATAACTGTGATCAATGTTGTGACCTCAGGGAAATTGCTTATATAATTACAGAAAGTTTACAGTAGTAAGACAAGGAATGGGGGAAAATATATCACTGTAAAATATAAATATGTTTAAATTACATTTAGGATTTGGAATACTTCCTTGCTTGTGTTTTACAGAGTAATCTGTGATTTAAATCAGGTTTAGTTGTGGGTTTTTTTTCTAAATTGGGTATTATAAATCAAGAGTAGTTGCTGCATATAGCACACAAGAGGATTTCTTATACATTTTAATGTTGCATAAGTAAGAAATACCAGTAGTTCAGCAGTAAAATTGCAAATGTAAGCAAAAGCGAAGATTTTTCTAAATTTAACTAGGTTGCATTTGTTTAGTAAACTCTAGCAATAATTTACTGTTTTATTGCATTTGCTGTTGAGAACTTGCTAGCTTTAAAAAGGGGAGGAGGGATAAAGGAAGGAGCTATGTTATAATTGCTCTGGAACTGGGGAAAGCAGATAGAAGAGGGGAAAATACTAAACAGTCTGCATGCAATAGGTTAAAGTAGAGAAAATAAATCTTGGCAAGATAATATGTGTCTGAAGAAGACTAAGGAACTTCTGGTAATGTGCATTCTGTATTTGTGGGATAGAACAATTCCTCATAAAAACATCAAGCTCAAGATGTTGTAGTTATGCCTTAAGTCTTTGGTTACATGAAAGATAATAGGTAGCTTTTCTTAATAGTGAATTTCAATATGTAAAAAGTAGAAATTCTGGTAGTCATGCTTTAAAACAAAATAAACACCTTTGTTTTGTAAATAAGGAGGTTTGAAACTTGATTTGAATTTGCTCTACAGTTCTGCCTATGCATGCTTTATCCGTGGGTGGATTTCTGTATCTCTCGGTCTGTTAATATAAAACCTCGCTTAGTTTAACTGTGGTTTGAAAGAAGTGAACACTGGGATTGGTCTGGATGATGTTGATTAATAGGTGTGTGAGGGTGAAAGACTCCAGGGCCAAGCAGTAGGTCCATCTTGGTGGCATCTGATGTTGATTGGCTTTGTCCTGCGCGGCTGCGCTGGAAGAGCGGACATTAAGATTAAGTGATGCTGTCGTGTTGAGGAGCGCTGCACTGCATCATTCTGGGAAGAGACAGCTGTGGTGGTTAATCCTTCATCACCAAGGGAGTGCTGCCAGCAGAAAGATATACAGCCAAAGATAACCCTCCATAACTTGTGCTAAAGATCAGAAAACTTTGAATTCACATCCATCTGCTTAGTCTGGGGTGAAGATGAAAGATAGGCAGAGTAGGAAATAAAAAAAAACCTCCTGTGGGATTAATCTTAGACAGAACATGCAGCACACGCTGAAAAGGCAGCAGCTAAATTTTTACACGTATCTTGAAAGAAATGGATCATTCCAAATCCAGAAATTTAATTTCATTTCAACTGCTTTAATGTTGCTGCTCATGATGCTCATTTAATATGTACACCACATCCTTCCTGGAAGCAGTTCAAAGATGCCACGGTTCATAGTGTGAGGTTTAAAAAAGACAAGCGTCTCTGCATTTCTAACTAAGTGATGCACAGGAATGGATGACAATGGAGCTTTTAGCATAATTTGTGGTAGAGAACTTTGTTATTTACTTTTATATTTAGCAGGTCAATTCCAAATTGTTATACATCAGATGAGAATATATTCTGCCTTGAATGGTTGTGAACAGAGCTATATTGTTATGCATAATTTATTCAAACAAAGTGAGAACCGTTACAAAGACTTGCTCAAGTTGTCATCTTTGGAAATTAATTGATATGAAAGAATAAGATAGCAAAAGGAAAGAGATATGGATATATTGCTTTGGAGAGAGTCTTCTAAGCAATAACTAAATTAATAAAATACAGTTCAAAAGTAGTAGTTAGTGGTAATAAGTTGATACATTAATCCATTATTTTAATGTAGGCTGTTGTTTTAACATGCATTTTTAAACTTTAAAATAACATCTTAAAAAGTAAAAAGTTCTGTGCTGAATAGCGGAGAAAAGGTGGAAATGCATATTTAGTTACTATCATGGTGATAGTTATTGCTGCGAGGAAAATGGAATATTTCTTTTAGCAGGCTGGTGTTTGGGTGGGGGTGGAAGTAGAAATGCTCCCTGTTACAGCCTTGGTGCCCCCAGAAGTGGAGTGTCAGTGACAGGCTGGGGCCCTGCTCACTCCTGGCCTCAGGTCTGCTTCAGCTGCAGTTTGGCAGTCACTGGTTTGGTGAACCTCGTGTTGTCTCTTCACCATCCACGTGCTACAGGATGTCTGTAGAAACAACTGAAAGAGAAGTTAGTTATTTGGGTGATGTGGAGGCTTAATCCTTGCCTTGGATCAAGAAAACCCAGAGTGAGGACTGTAAATCTGCTGATGTCTTCTCAAATGTAAAATGAGATGGTGTTTTAGTTTCTGTTTTCTATTGACCTTACTCACTTTCCTGTAATCATGAAAATGCAAGTTGAAAGAGAAGAGCATTTCATCATTTGCAGAGAAAGTTTCACTTTTAGTTGTATCACCAGTGTCCCTCGAAGCAATCTGAACTTCCTCTCTCCCACACTTGTGGGCTCAAATGTAAAAAATCTTGTTCTTGTTACTCTTTTAATTTTTTTTTCCAGAAATGCTTGTGTTAATATTAACAATTGATGTTTCTAGAGAAATTAATCCTACATTTAAATCTTAGGTTATGACATCTCTCATGTAAAGGTTTAATATCTATTAACATGTCATTTGAATTTAATTAGAAATAATGAACCCAAAAGATACTAGTTGATATCATATGGGACAAGTATTCCTAAGCAGGCTAAGTGTGTTAGTGAGTTAATTTAACTTGGCAAAAATTCTAATTACTTGGGTATCTACATTACAGTATTATCTTAGAAATTAAAATGGCGTTTTTGACTGCTAAAAGCAAATTGGAAAAAACTCAAATTAGGATGGGTGTTTGGAGGAAGAAGTGTATAAGCCTGCAAATATGTGAAAAATGGCCACTGCCTTTTCTTAGTAGGGAACTGTTCTGCAGAGTCTTTAGAGGAAGAATAACAAATAATGCTCACATGGTAGCAGAAGGAATATAGACTGATTATAAGGAGAAGTTTTCTCACAAGAAGTACTGGTAAACATGAGAATGGGCAAATGAGTGCACCCTTGCACAAGGGTTCTTTTTTTTCTTTTATTTTTGACTAAAAACTGCAGAAACTTGATTATATCAACATGTGTGGGATGGGTGAGGTGATCTTTGAGCTCTGTTTTGGTCTAGTTTTTCTCTGATTTTAGATTTGGTGGTGGCTTAACGTTGCATCTTAAAAGCACTGGCAGTTTGGAGGTTAACGAAAATAAGCAATTCTTTGTATAATCATATATTTGTCCAAATCCAAATACTTACTAGAACACAGGTTGGAGTGGGCAGACTCAGGCATGATGAACACTAAAATGGCAACAGTCAGAAAGGAATGGGTTAATAGGCTGACTAATGTTGTAGGTTTATAAGAACTGGCCCTTCTCTTTGTTCTTTTTTATCATATACATTTATCACGCTCAACCTGGCAACGGAAGCAAATAGCTATTTAAGTTGTAAAAAATGAATCACTGTGCAATTTCTTGAACTGTATGATATAACCAAGCTTAATAATAATATACAACAGAAGTTGTAAGCCTAGGGATATTTTTCCCTGGTTTAATTTTTTTTTTTTTTCTAATGAGCCATGAGCATTTGCTTCTTTCTGTATGGAAAACCAAAGGGCATTGAGATGTGTTTAACAAAGCTGTAATTTCCTGTCCACTGGTAAGGACTAATGGTGAGTGCTTACCTTTTGCTGCTGCATAAATAAAGTATATTTAGAAATGGTTGAACTGTTGGATAGTGTGAAGATTTGGGATGCAGGCTCTTTGACTTTAAACCTTCTTTAAAAGTGACAGAGAAAAATAAAAGTGTGAATTTACTCATTGAAAGGAAAAAGGTGCTGTGGGAAGAATCTTCCATCCTCTCTGCAATGTAGACCAAAAAGTAAAAGCTAATATGTGTTTGTTGTGTCAGCATATTTTCACACTGCTGGATGTTGCATGTTTACAGCTGGTTCTGATGCAGCTGTCAGGGTACAGTTGATGAGCATCATCATTTAAAGTGTAAAAGAAAGTATCTTGGCATAGAGGGACATGATAAAGTGCCATCTACCAGGCATTGTGGACATATCTAGTCACTGTTTCCTTTTTCTCCTCACTCTGCATTTCTTTGCTGCCCTTGCCAGAATATGCAGAAGCCGTTGGGAGCAGCTCAGCCCAGCCTCCAGCCTTCTAATATCACTTTGGTAGTTGTCAGATCATATGAAATGTCAAAATTCATGTGGCCTTCATGAAGAGATATATTTAGTACAGCTGCTGCATACCTACGTAGTATCTCTGACATTGACATATTAGTTATGCTGTCTTTTGCAATCTGATATCTTTAAATTTGCCACCTTGTTAAGTTTTGATTAATGTGATTCCATTTCACTAAAGTAATTGGCTTGGCCTGTTGTAGAAAATAATCAGCCTTTCTACGGAACAAATGCTAGAACATGCTAATGAGGGAGTGAGTTCGTTAAATTGATGGCGTGGAGTGACAGTTATTAATGATTGTTATGATAAACAGACGAGTGCGAATTGGGATGAGTTGGGCAAAAGTGACAGTTTAAAAATAACGTATATTGGAAAGTACTAACGAAGTAATATACTGTTAGGAAAACAATCATGCAAGTTGTCAAGGGAAGAAGTGTAATTATACAGCTGCACGAGCTGCCTGGGAGGACAGGGACCTGGCTGATAATGGACACGTTTTTTGTTGGCAAGGGGAAAATATGTTATGGCAGAGAGGAGTACAGATTGATAAATTAATTGGCCTTTCTCATTGTTCCAAGAGCAAACTTGGCCAGCAATAGCCAAGCAGATTAGGTAAATAAATGAAGTGACCAGCTCTTCCTCTGCATCTGACCCATTCCCTGCCCTTTCTTTTTAATCCACCTATGCATGAACTGCCAAGTCCAACTGCCTGTGGTAGCAGTGTTTGCATAAATATAGCTCTCCTGAAAATATTTATGGCTTTTAAAAATGAGATGCTTTGTCTTACGAAGATTTTTGTCTTACAGTGAAGGTTAATTTTAATGCCATCAGTCTTATGCAGTGTGGTATGAAAGTATACTGGTTTTTAAAGTGAAATTTAGACAGAGCTGTCCATCTGAAAGCTTGCAAGATAAAATAAAGATTGCTAGTAGGAGTGTTTGGAGTGTTTGGGAGGTAGAGGTATGGTGCTACTTCTGGTTATTGTTGCGTAAGCTTGGTGCTAAATGGGCAGGTTGTTGGCTGTAGGAGCAAGACATTTGTATCTCTGAGACTGACAGCAGTGCCATACATAATTCAGCTGTCAGATTGCCCATGTGGTAGACTCAGTGGAAAAGCAGAGGATAAATGTGGAATACTTTCCTAATAAGTATAAGGAGATACAAAGTAAGTAGGCCATTATATATATTAAAAAAAAGAGAAGAAAATGTAAAACAGCTGTTGGAAAAGTTCAGTATGGACAGTGATACTTCAGCTGCTGTGGTTAACAAGAGTACTAGGTAGCACATTCTGGATCACTTCAGTCTCTGTTCTAATGCAGAGGACTGGGGATACATTTGGGCAGGCGTGGAACTGAGTGGTCAGTGCTATTGCCATTCCATTACTTGCTTGTTTGCATTGCCTTGCATTTAAATATTTATTTTCCTCTGTGGAAACACAAGCAAATCACCATATTTTTCATAAAGATGGAGGGAGTGATTTTGAAAAAGTTGGCTAAGAGAAAGCACTGTTATCACTGTCAAATTCCATCTGCTCAGGACATACCAATGAATAGAAGATGGAGAAGAGTTTAGATTCTATATGACAGCCTGCAGCCATATCAGCACTGAATGGAGCCTGTGAAATGCTTACTTAGCCATTTCTCTGGGTGTTTTACTGGATTCAGCCTGGTCTTGGTCTTGCAAGGGCTCCAATAATCATGTTACCAATTCCTCGTGACAGCCCTCAAGAACACAATCTGTTCACGAACCTTGCCACGTTTCCTTTGCTGCATAAGCACTAGTTTGTGTAGTCTTAGACTCATGAACAATGATTCTCTGGATACAATCTAACCAAAATGAGCAAGGATAATTTCCCATTTAATAATTAAGTCTAAGCCTTTTTTCTAATAGTGTTACGGGTGAAATCTCTGCAGTCTTTGGTTTTCACTGTTAGCAAAAGCAAGAAATATATAAATAAATTTTGGTTTCCACAGAACTTATCATTTTCCTAATGGTGTCATAGATTCAATGTGTCAGGTATAGCTTAAGAAACTGCTAATTAGTAGCTTAATGCAATTTACTGTGTGTAGATTTTATCATACTGAACTTCATTGTTGTCTTCAGAACATGTAAACCAGTGACTAAAAAGCCTTTTGTAAAAACAAAAATGTACCAATTACCAGATTACTTTGTAACAGAGTGAAAACAGGCACTAAATTGTGAACTATACTACACTTCCCTGGATGAAGAAGTCCTGTTTTACCATCATATTACTTCTTGAATGGCTTAATGTATTAAACTGTTACCTAAGCCTAAACTAGATAATAAAAAGCAGCCTTAACAATACCTTAATTTCAGCATGCACAGTTTTGGTTCTGCCTCTTAACAAAGTGTGTTGTTTATACTTTGCTTCCATGGCCAAAGTGTTCATTTAGCCTTGCCCTGTCCAGAGAGCTGGTATTGCTCCTGCTCTCTCTGACTTCTAGCATGTGTCTGCATCGCCCATTTGGTCTGGATTAGGCTTGTGCTTTGGGGACAACACTTCTGCTCTTCCAGGTGTTTGGATCTGCAGAGTCGGGATTCTTTTCAAACACAGTTGAACTGGAGGATGTTCCTCAGAGGTGCATCTGACATGCTCCATCTGCTGCTGAGCATCCAGTCTTTGGAAAAAGTCATTAAAATCCTCTAAAGAGCATTGAATGTTGGACATTGGGTCCTTTGCTCTGGCGTTCTGCTCAATTNCAGGTTACATCAAATAGCTGTTAAAATCCTCTAAAGAGCAGTAAATGTTGGACATTGGGTCCTCAGCATTCAGTGTTTTGCTCTGGCGTTCTGCTCAATTTGGACCTCACTGTTTGCTCATATGGATATAGTCCTCATAATACTTTAAACTGAATCTTCATATGACATTACTGTTCCTCTGTCTTTTTACTTAATCCTATTTTTGTTCTTCATTTCTGCCTTGCTGCACCTCTTGTATCTGTCTGGTTCATGGCATTGCTGCTATTTTACTTCAGGACTGGGGCCTGGCCCTTCTACTGTGTTCAGCTGAGCTTCTTCAATTCTTATTTTTCAATCACTTTTGAGAAATCTCTGTGATAGTCTTTTAGTAAATCTGACTTGACTTGGCTTTCTTGGAGACAGCATTAACAACAGTTATTTCCCTAAGCAGAGATGTGGAAAGAAAAGAATCTGCAACTGATCTAAAAGTTGTGAAGGGAGAGGCATTCATTTTGACCTTATTCTGAACTGTATAGGTGTAGAAGAGGCTAATTTCTTTTTGTCATGGCATAAGAAGGATTTAGTGAACAGGAGGTTGTTTTGAGCTGTAGAAAGGAACATGAGGTGGCATATAGTTCACAAGGTGAATCCAACCTGTGTCCAAATAATATGTATAAATAATTTACAGTATTAGCAGGAGTCACACATCTTTGAAGAACAGCACATTGCTGCTATGTGCAGATTACTTCTTCTGACAGTAACTTTGCTTTGTGAATATAGGCACCTATTGTACTAACTCTTTTAAGATAATTATGGTGTACTTCTCTGAGGCTTTTGCCTTTTCCTTATGGGGAAATAAAGCATGTATTTTTAGATTGTTGCCTATGGGGACTGAGTGCCAGTGTATGTGTTGCACAATCTCCCCAAGTAACTGTGGGTGAGTAAATTCCTGGGTGGGGGAGTGGATGGGGCTGGTGGAGGTGACCAGCTTTGGCCAGCAGGAAGGGCCTGCCAACCTCGTGGCTGTGGAGGGGCTGCAGTGTGATGACCCCATGCCACACTGGAGAGAGAACTGGCTCACAGAATAGGCAGTGTGAAGTCTGGTGGTGTCAGAGAGAGCAAGGCTGAGCTGCAAGGCAAACCTGCTGTTCTGTGGACACCAGGCAGGCAGGGTATGACTCCCCAGGAAAACAGAAGTGATTAGTTCACATATGTGCAGTGAGCCTTTATGTAGGCTTGATATTAGGAAGAACTGCTTCAAAGAAACAAGACATTTTGTGTTCCTCAGCTGTACTGAGAGATGGTCATACTTCCAGTTATCCTGTATTCAGTATCCTTGTATTTCTGAATATCTGCTTTAAGTGTAGCAAATGGTAACCATTATATAACAAGCTTTCATTAAGCTGGAGGAGAGGCTGCAATTTGAGAGCTGGGATGGCTCTTGCAGCTTATCAGCCTAAATTCTACCAAAATAACCACATCAGACACAGTCTTGACCCCTCCTCTGCCTCAAGACAATCACAGGTGTTTCTACTTGGCATTTTAAAATGAAGGTGCTGGTTGGAATTTGACCACTGCTCCTTCTCTGCTGCTCTGATCCACTTTTATATTGTGCTAAGCCAGAAGGTTAGCTGTATTTACCAGCTTGGTGCCATAATGAATTATCAAAATAGTGAAAATTACCTACAATTTACTTAATTTTGAGTGGTGATAAATGCTGTGGAAAAAAACAGAAATCAACCAGTCCTCAAAAAGTGACCATAGTGGCCATACAGCACAGGAGAAAGCAAAGGTGGATGTGAGAGACAAGTGTTATCTTTTTGAGCTCATTGTCTCTTGGCTTTCAGTACATAGCACAGTCTTGAGAGAAAGCAAATTACTGAAACAGATTGTCATTAATCTTTGCTTTTCAGCAGCAAATGAGGACCCCTCACCCCATCCCTCGTCCACTGCTGAAATCACTTGGAAAGGGTAAAAGATTTGTCTGTCCCAGGTGTTTCAGTTTCTAAGTCTTATATAGCTTCCACCTGGGCCTCTCTTTTTAAGTTCATGCGTAGAATCCATTCACTACTTTCAGTTGCAAAGATTTGGTGGAAAGAAGAAAGTTTTCTTGCTCTGAAGTTTCACCACTTCCAAGAAAGAATTTAGAAAAAATATTTTTCAACCAAAACAGGGATGCTCTACTGGTGGAAATAACCTTCAGTCCCTAAAAGGAAAGAGGTGTGGGAGCTTGTGACTGTGTGCTGCTATCAAAGGAAGTAATGCTGTCCTTTCTAGCTTTGATGTAGCTCAAGTGTGATTTCTTTCTGCTAGGTATAGCCTTGCTATTTCATTGTACCTGAAAAACCAATGTTTTGCATCATGCTTTTTTGCTAGGAGTGTTGTGTCCCGAGTATAAGAGATTCAAGGTTTTTGTTGTCTCTTTTGGATTCTTTTTGGAGACTGAGCTTGCATGCATGGGGTTTTCTTGAAGATTTTTAAGCCTTCCTGAGGGAGACTACATGGGATTCATTGGTGATGAACTAGTGGTCATAGCAGAGTCAATGTTTTAAATTGCTGCATGTTTTTGGTGTAATGCCTGCAGGTTCTGGAGAAACATTTGTTTACTGGGCATATTTGAGAAAAATTTATCTTCCTGTTGAGACTGTGTGAGAGCTTCAAGTAAAACTTGCATAGTTGTGAACAGTAAGCTTCTTTGAGGCCTTAAGGTGTCATCTAAGAAAAATGATTCTCTGCTTTTATTAGCTAAATACATTCCTAACCTTTGCTGATATTTAAGGGTATATAATGGTGTATTTTGTGGAATTGAATAATTTGAACTTTGTACAGCACTGGGGTCTCTTCATGATCAAGCCATACTAGTCCCTTTGTTTCATTATACAGTAAATGTGGATAAAGTGACTGCAGAATTGCTCATGTGGTTGTTGGGAGAATGATATTATTAATTGATTCTAGAAGCAAGGGTGTTAAGGCTTAAAAGNACAGAAAGAGTCAAGCTGCGTCAAGGGAAATGTAGGCTTGATATTAGGAAAAAGTTTTTCACAGAAAGAGTGAGCAAGGGTGTTAAGGCTTAAAAGAGAAACATACATTGGGAGGTGGAAAAGAGGTCCATTTTGGTTGCTAATCCAGGTGCAGATAAAAGAATGAGCTTCCTGTTGAGCTTGACATGAGTTCAGAATTCATCAGATTACAGACTGTCTTTCAAGCTTTGCATGGGATGGTGAAGGGAGGAAACCTGCAGTAGTTTCCCAGTGCTTTAGGAGCTGTCCTGGCTGCATCATATAATGCAGGAAGTACTAATTGTCAGTCGTATTGATTTGATATGAAGAATAAAACTTTGGGGAAAGTTCCATTCTCTTTGTAGTAAATACAAGGAAAAAAAAAGTGAGCTAAAAATCTTGGTGTTCTCTAGGGATGCTGTATGTGAAAAGCATTGATGTCTTATGGACTTATATGGAGCAGTGCTTGATAATTCTTAAATAATATTTTAATGTAATAATAAAATAAGTAGTAAATTTAAATATTAGAAGTTTCCACAAAATATTTTATAATAATTACATCCACATTAACTTGTGAATTGAACTCCAGTAGAGTCACAACTATTTAGCTGATAGAATTTATAATTGTAATACTGAATCCATCTTTCATAAAGTAACATTACTGGTTGCTTGGTGTGTTTTAGGAATATGAAACTTAAACTGTAAATGTAATTTTTTTGCTGTTGTCCACTTCTACTATTTTTGCTATCTATGCTGAATAGTTGTTATGGAAGCCTGTTTCTATCAGAGCTCCTTAAAAGCAAATGTAAAATAGCATGCAGACACTTGGAACTTTAAGGAATATCTCAATAAGACTAACTGATACTCCTTAATTTAGACTCATAAAAGAATGGAAAGCTGTAGGCATTATTTAGTCTAATAATAAATTTGAGCAATTGTACGTGAAAGGGTTTTGTTGCTTTGTTATTTGCTGCCTCAGCAATTTAACAGATGTGAACATTCCTCTTTTCCAGATTGCAAAGGATTTTGATGAGATGAAATAAGGCCCTTTTTCCCCCCTAATAATAATAATGATAGTCTCATGATGTGAATTTGAAATCTAATATTTTCAGGAATTTTTTTCTATGCTTATTCTGCTATTGTTAGCTCAAGTGAGTCAGATAAGGAACAGAGAATACGAATGTGAATTATTCTCTGTGTGTTACATGCATTTTTCTGTATACTCATACATGGCTTAGAGAGAAATAAATCCACTATAACACAGATGAGCTCAACTTTTGCAAGCATGAAAAAAATGCAAAACAGAGGTAGAAAATTAATTTAGTATTGTTAAGTAACACCTCAGCTCAAGGTAACATGCTATATGATAAAATAGTTTAAAGTTGATCTTGTTTGCAAGATTAATATATTGATATTCACTTGACAACTTTTAGCATTAGAACCTTGCATACACTCATTTTCACTTTGAGAATCTAGGTACTTCAGCAGGTACATGTAACTGATAAATCTTTTTGTAGTTGTCAAAACAACTTTGTACTTTTTCTTTTACAACTAAAAGCACTTTGACAGTCTGAAACCTGGTATATCAATAGGGAAAGCAAACAGACTATTAATTTTAGTACCACATTTCACTGAGTTTTGACATTTTTGAAATATATCACTTCCAAACACCGAGACACAGATGATTAAAGGTTGTTACTGGCAAAAATGTTGTTGGTTATCAGTGTTACTGATATCACTCAGTGACATCTTTGCATACTGGTTGAGTCTTGTTTGAAAATCAGGGTATTTTGACCATATGGACTATATCTGCATATGTCACTATAGTCTATGCACTAGTTTCTATGCCTCGAGGGCCTCCCCCCCCACCCAAAAAAAAAAAGAGGCAACAAAAAACTTAAGCTAACCTTGTTGCTTCTTGGTGGCTGTCATCCACCTGTCAGTTTTCTGTTGTGTTGATGTGTGGAACAGCGTTGTCCTGATGTCTGAAGTCACTCACAATTAGCTTGAACTAGAGATTCTGCCAGGTTAGGACTGGTTTAAGAAGATAGAACAGGCTTAAACAGCCTGATATTTGTTTTTCAGTCTGGGGAAATTGCAGTGTGTTTGTCCATAGTGTGCACTGTAGTCTGAAATAGGATCTTTGCAAAAACACTCTGTGGAGCCAGCTTCCCCAGTGCAGTCATAATGGCTTTTGGTTTTTGATTGTTTCTGTGTTCAACTGGATAATCTTCTCCTTTTAAGCTGTTGAGAAATAACAGACATTATTGAGGATATCATCATCAACACTAGATAGAAATATACAGTTGCCCTAGTAAAGTTTCACAGCTGATGCAAGAGCACTCTCCAATGTGGTCTTGCAGAAAATACTTCAAAAATAATGGCATAAGCATGGCTTTTAATAGCTTTGTTAATATGGAGCTCAATCCATTTAGACAACATGAATACTCTGCTTTTCCTGCTGGAGAAACAAACAAACAAGCATAAAATGGGCATAAGGGTTGTCTGGCTTGAATTTGAGGTGCTAAGGAGAAGACTTGCAGGGTGTGCTCTGTGTGGAGTCTGGATCCTCTGTCACAGAGACGACTTCTTAACTTGTGTGCATGTAATGTGGTTTTGCTTGTTGTGTGTGCTTGGGTTAGTTAATATGGGACAGTTTAGATCTTTCTCAAATTTCCCTTGAAAGATGAATCATCGCAGGCTTTTCTAGAGTAAAGTTTGGGTTTATTGTTGATTTACGTCTGTTCACAAATGAATGTGTATCTGAAAAGCTTTCTAAGTGGTAATGAAAATAAATTCATGGGGTTTTTCCTCCTTTTTTTTTTTAAGAATTTATTTTTAAATTTTGGTATCATTTTGTATTTCAATGAAATGTTTGAGCCTTTTAGCTGAAATATTATGAAACAGTAAAGTCTGTATATTTGTCCCATTTTCTCTTTTAGTTTTTGTAACTCCAAGCCTTCTGTGTAGTATATAAATTGTTCAGCATGCACTGTGGTTTAGGAAAAAAAAAAGTAATTCAGGGAAAGTGACTACTCAGTGTTGAATAGATAGACTTGTTCTAGGAGATCAGTAATCAGATGCTGAAGCTGAAGCTCTCAATATGTAAAATGTATTTAGCACAAGTTTGTTTACTTATCAGCACTGGTGAGTAACATCCATGCCAGTTTGTCTTCTTACTTACTTTTTGTTCATACAATAGACAGAAAAAACTCAGAAATACAATAAATATAGTATGAGAATGATTGATTGTGGGATGGAGCTATATTCTGACTCATCTCATATAAATTAATATCACAAATATTAATGGATGCACATTTCACATGAGCTTGATTTTTTTTTTTGACATGTTGTTTGGACTCCTGAGAATTGTCCTAACAATAGTTTTTGGCATAATCAATATTAGTTTTTATTGCTTTGGCAAAGCGAATTTGAAAATTGTGTGAGACCAGGATGTCTGGAGATGAGCTGCTTTAATTGTTTTCCTGCCAAGCTCTTGGCAGCCCAATAGGATGGCTTGAAATCAATCCTATTTCTTAGCTATGGGGATCTAGGTCTAGAGGGGTGTCCTTAGCAGTGCTGGTCTCTCAGTGACCATTCTTAACTTACTAATGTTCTCCTTTTAACAACTTCAAAGTTGAAGTGTGCTCAATCTATATGTTGGATTTGTTATAGAACTTCATGATAACTGCCTGTCCAGGAAGCATTATTTAATGGGTAGTGGTAAAAGTCAGGGCTGATACAGGCTTGTCTTACTAGAAATTGAAAGATGTGCTCAGTGAAAAAGGGAAAGCAGTTACATACCATGATGGTTTTTCAGGTGCCAAAATTTACTCACATGGAACTGAAAAATGCTTTTCATCTGTCTGTGGTTAATTGATTGGAAGTTCCCATACCCTTGTACCTCTAGGTGAGTGCCCATCCTGTTCTTGGAATCACAAATCAGACATTAGGAAAACTTCTAAGTCACTTAACACTTGAGAATTGTATTGAGTTTCTAATCAAAATGGGTATTAGAATGTGTTATTTTCTCATAGAGGAAATATTTTTTAGATTTAAGTTGCATAAACATCAAGCCCTGCTGCTGAACAATGGGACATTGAGGTCCTGGTACATTGAGGTCCCGGTGTAGGGCCTTTTTCATTTCACTTACCAAGTATTTATTCTCTGTCTAGAAGCCCTTGAAAGGATGTTGATTTACATGGAGGAAAAGGATTATTCGCAGAACAGATGCTGCGTGCCTGTAACTTCTTATGGGGGTGAAAATGAAGTGCTTAAGAATTCTGTACTTAGTAAAAAACATGCTGAAGTTTAAAATGTCTCCTAACATTATACATAACACAAAAGCAAATTTCCCAATACTGGAGTCAGTAACACTACCACCAATGAAGATTAGCTGAGGCTTTACCAGATTATATACTCAAACTCTAAGAGGATTTGTCACTGGGGAATGGGGAGTTGTGGTTTTGGGTTTTTAAATTTTTTTATAAAGTAGATGAAGATGAGGTAAAGTTTACCTATGGAGAATAAATGTGTTGAACTGAGAGGAGTTTGAAATGTGCAAAATATTCCTTTTGTAATCTTTTATTATTATTTCTCAGAGATGAGCCTTGTAAGTGTAGATACTTCCCAGAGCACTGATTCTGTTGTTCTCACTGTTGCCTTAATATCCATTCCTTTGATGTTGCAATGAGATTTTATTTTTCTTTTCTCAGCAAAGTCATTTGTATGTACCAGAGTTTCAGCTCGAGAGACAACCAACCAATATTTTCCTAGCGCATAAGGATGTAACTATACATTTAAATTTATTGTAAAACACTATGCTCATCTGTAATTATATTACTTTAAAATAAAGCCTTCATCTTCTCCAAGATCTTTTGATGTCCCTTGCCTGCTGACTCTTTTTCTCTTGTTCCCACTTACGTTAATGTGAAGAGACAGTTGAGTAAATGCACAATGAACTTCAAAACCTAGTAATTGTTTTTCAGAAAGAATGAAACTTGTGAATTAGATATGGATTGTAAAAGAACACCAGAGCTGATTAGTGTTCGTTGGGTTTGCCTGCTGGACCGTTCTGACACCTGTCTTCCCGCTTTCCCCATAAATGCCATTGCTGATCCCTCTATACTGCCAGTCACATGACAGCCAGGGAGAACTTGTGGGTGGGAGTTAAAAGACTCCCAGTGAACCTTGTCAGGCTTAGCAATTCATGAAACTCGACATAAAAGGCAACGTTAAACAAAGATGAGTTGAATCCATTTACATGCAAACTGTAGTTATCTGTATGAAAAAAGCCAGGAAAGGGGGGAATGTTGAAGGGGTTACTATTTCTTTCTTCCCTTTAGGATGTGTAGATAATGAGTTGTGTAAGGCTTAGAGGGGGGAAAAATAAGCCAACTTTCAAGGCATTGAAAAATTGCTTTTTAGGAAAAAATCCTTTTCATCCTAACCATCTGGTTGCATCTTGTTTACAGCACAGTGTGCCAGTTTGTGCTTATTAATCATGCTTACACAAGTATCTTAATTACTCCCCATGTAGCTGCTCTGTTTTGAACTCAGAAGTTGACCTTTCTCTTTTTATTCCTTTAAACCATTAATCATACATAATCAACGCCAATGGGGCAGAGCCATGGAGAAGTCTACCCAGATTCCAAAAGCACATGCTAGTGCTGAGAAAGCGTGTAGACAGGAGTGACTGCACTGCTATCAGTCAGGCATATCTTAATTAATGACTGCTTTGTGAGTGTGCACACTTACATGACTGTAACCCAATTCTGTTCCCTGCTTCTGTCGAGATAATAGTTGCCTTATGATACTGGAGATCATTTTAAAGAGTCTCTGTACATAAAAAAAAAAACTTTCAGAGACATCATATGAATGAAAAGGATCTGCTTCTCTTGTCTGTATGCTCTCATTGCTTCTGTAATAATTAAAATTTAGAGAGGATGGCCAGAAAATGCTCTGGGCTCTAGATTTTTCTAGAATAAATATGTTGGAAGAGGGTAAATTTTTCCAAAGTAACTGGAGTAACAAATGTATTCCTCTTCTCCCCTGCCTTCTCTATTAAAGAAGAAAAAGGCAACGGGAGAGGAAAAAGTTGTTTTGAAAAAGCGTGGATTTGAGAAGACAGAGTGGAATTTCAGAAACAACACTTTGGTTTCTGGTGTACGAGGCAAGCTGTAGTATGCAAAAGTAATTTAGCCTGCCCTGAAACTCTTCAGCATGATGAAAATTTTATCAGTAGTGTAAAAAAAAGACAACTATCCAGCCTACTCATTTAGTGAGCTTACATGTTTATACATAGGGAAAAAAAAAATGGATTTGCAAGTATGACTTGCGTTTTCTCTCTGCTGCTTTTGTTTTTCTGTTTCTTTTTGCCATAATTCGTGTATTTAGAATTTATGCTGTCTAATCTCAGTTCCACTGGAGATGCAGTTTTCACATACAAGAGTTTTAACTACAGTTAAGGCTGTTTTGAAACCTTATGAGCCACTATCATAATAAGCAATTTGTTGATTTTTGTTGCCAGCATGGAAAAAGAAAATATTTCCCAACAAACCACAACAGGAGCAGAAAAAGATTATAAACCTGTATCAAAATACTTGTATCATGAAAGTTATTAATATTTAATTCAGGTAAAAGCTTTGCCATTCCATATGTTGAATGCACCACTGTGTCTTCTTATGTTTAAAAAAATACCTCTTCATGAACAGAGTATATAGTCTGCGAGCTGAAGTGTTTCATCCAGTCTAGGGAACAATTGTGCTGTTTTTACTGGACAATTTCTTTCATTTGAGCTGAAAAATTTTTTCAGCCTTTTTGCATAGTTTGGGTGTTTTGATGTCCTTGCACTTTTGGTATTTCCTAGAAGGTTCCTTGACTGTTGTTAAACAATCTAGCACAAACAAGCAAAAATTTATCCAGAGAAAACTATTTTGAGGACCTAAAAGAAAACACTCAGATTTTGAATAGGGGAACTCTTGGTGGCCTCAAACTATGGGTTTATCTCCCTTCCCATGTAGACAGCTAAACATTATTTCCAAGTACAGGCTGTAGGTCCTGTGAAACAGAAAAATGTTGCTGATGAGATGCAGTATTGACAAAATCTGGTCACAAAGAATGAATAGGTGAATGGGAGTAGCAGCCCTGAGCAGGGCCAGGCTGGGCTGTGCTGCTCAGGTGCCTGGCTGCAGGATGAGCCCAGCCTCCCACTGCCAGAGAGGAGCCATGGGCAGCTCCTGCCTGCTGATTACACCAGCTGTGTGGCCTTGCCTTTATCTGGGGCTGCAGCCACAAGCTCTCATGTAAACATCCTTCTATTTGCCAGTAGAAATGAAGCATAGGGTTGTTTTCATTGAAGAAAATCTGGTAAGGGCTGAAGTGAGCGAAATGGTGTAGCCTTTCTAAGGATGGCATCTGCACAGTGGGCTGTGCCCTCACTGGATGCCCCGTGCCATGCTGCACAGCTTGGGGTACCAGCAGCTGAAGGGCTGTAAGATGATCTGGGTGATCCTAGTTTTCTTATAGTGTTAGCTCCCATAACTAGTGCACTGCAGCACAGAGTCCAGCTGCTTTTCTTTCTGGGATCCTGCTGAACCAACACCTCCTGGTACTACACACAAAGCTCTTGACTGCCCAAAGTAGCTCACTACTGTTTCCTTCCCGTGTGGTTCTGTTCTGCTGTCTGCTGTTTTCTAATTGTATTGCATCTCTTTGTTTTCTTTGAACATTTAAAGTGTAACTCAGAGGACTGAGTCAGAAGATTCTGTGCTGGAGGCGTGCATCTTGAAATGTTTCTTGTACTGCAGTGCTTGCAAAGGCATTGTGTTGAGGAGATAAATGATAAGAGTTGTTTGCCTGTGTAAGGAGCAGGCAGAATGACAAGGCAGAGAGAGACTGATGGTGGGGCAGAAAAGTTATCTTTCAGTAGAAGCAGATTTTAATACCTGAGTATTTTTCTAGTAGAAGCTCCATTTCAGAAGTTTCCATTGGTTCGTTTGCCTGAGATTTTAACTTGATGTCAGCTGAAATGATGATGTTATTCAGAAGGAATTCTTGTGATTTGTATAAATTAAGAGAGCATGGAAACAGTTGTTCCCATCAATGACTCTTAAAATGTTATGACCTACTGTACCTCTCATTTTACATCTTCATTCTGCCTCGTTCTTCTGCTATATAGCTGATCACTTTGTTATTAGATCTTCATGTACTTTATTATTTCTCCTCCTCCAGATTATTTTATAGCCTAACATTGGAAATTTATCTCTGTAATCAGGAGTGAGGTTGTTTCCTGAATAAATGCCACACTTTTCATCCCACATACTTCTAAGGGAAACATTTTGTTTCTAGTCATTGTATCATTAAAGACAGTAGTGCTTTAATGCCCTCTTTCCTCTTTAATGTGTTTTAATCATTGCTTTCTCTTCATGCTTATATTCAGCTTTCTATTTATGTAGCTCATGCTTTAATTCTAGTGTCAGGTCTTGGGAAATGTGTATTTTGCCCTCTTGAAGTTGAAATAAGTACATGATTGTCTCAAGTGAATTTTAATTGTCTTCTGTAAAACTTTTCATTGGTTTTTTCATTAGTGTGTTTGATGTTATGAGTCCACAGCAGATCTAAAAGGGGAAAATGCCCATGTGAAACCAACATTATAAAACTATAATTAATCATAAACACTTTGATAAGAACAAAATAATCCAGGCATATGCTATTTGTTACAGCTGGAGGGAAGTGGAAAGATGGGAATGCCTTAAACTGGAGTCATGGCTGAGGACAGCCTGGCACAAGCTGCAGCCTCAGTTCTGGGTGATTTCTTACCTGTTGGTGGGCTAGAAAGGCAGAGATGTGTTGCATATTTTGTTTTTTTTTTCTTGCCAGCTCTTTTGGGCTTTGTGGTAGAAACAGCCTTTGGATAGTTTAGCCCTGTTTGTTTCTGTTTTTTCCATGTCACCCAGAAATCCTCAGTATAAGGTTCATCTGTGTATCCATTTATGTAACACCTGTAGTGAAGGGTGGATGAAGGGATAGTGTGTTAGAATGGAATACAGGATGTTTTGTATAATTGCTATGATATGTTTGGAAAGCATTGTTTAAAGGCTTGAATTATAGCCTAGGAAATTATTAGTAAAAGAAGCAAAATGGAAATATTTTAATGTGCATAAAGGAGTTGCACTATACCTGGCAGTTCATATTGTATATTGTGATATGGATTGGTCTTAAAATGGATTCTTAATTCTTCATAGTTACAATGCTGTGTTAGGACAAAGTGTGTTTTCAAATGTCGCTTTGCATTCCCGTGTTAGTTTCCACCAGTCAAGTCAGTAACACATTGGGGTTGGGAAGAAGCCCCTTACAGTTTAAATATGTACAAATCTTTTTAGGAATTGTGAGCCTAATGAAAGGGATTTTGCAACAGGTACTCTAATGAGCTCCTTTTATATTTTGCTTTTTCTTTCTCTTTTTACTGTGCAGGTATTAACTTGTCCGTAATATGTATATTGTATTTTTGCCTAGTAGTTGTATATATGTCCTTGAATATGTCAGGAATTATTCCTCTCAGAAGTAGGAAAACAAAATCAGCCCCAAAATCCTTACTTGAGTTCTAAATTAGGGATTATAAATATTTGCAGAGTCTATCAGTCCTCAATAATATGCTGTTGGCTACATTATAATCACCTGAGTTTCTTACTGCCTCACTTGCAGTTGTGTTGTGATGATTTCTGTAAGCACCATACTGGTTCCCTCCTTTATAGTATGATATTAATGGGAATAAATTTTTCAGTATGTTTGGAATGAATTGTTAACATTGCAGAGTCGAATTAATACAAGAGGTCAGTTTAAAGCAATCCTTTAGATACTGTGAAGCTGAATGTAAATCAGCCAGTTATACCTGTTTATATACTCTGAATCATTTTTTTGGATTATCTCAGATGTTGATCTGTCCTTGACATCACTTTGGAGCCTGAGCTAAACCCGTGGAGATGATAGTATTAGTGCAGTGTCAGTTTTGTCATTTGGAAGCCTTCCTCAGTCAAATTGCAGCCTGAAGACAGTCCAATATAACTGTACACAGATGTCTTTTAAAATTGGCTTTACCCTTCAAAGATGACTGAAGGATAACAGAATAATATATTTTTTAATTCAAAAATCAATTTAGATATTGATATATTTTTAAGGACAGTTTGAAAGTATAGACTATAGTAGCAAAGTACTTCTGTGGTTGTCAATCTCAGCACAATTCCTGTTTCTCTCTCCTTTACATTATGGTTGCATTAGCAAGTATTGCAGATGAAAATATCTTGTTAGGATTCACTTGATAGCATCATTAAGCAGCACAATATTTTAAAAATAAAGCATAACCCCTTTTTTTGCACTTAGGATCACTTAACATCAAACAGCATTTCATTAATTTAGAGTATCTGCTTCTAGAATTAGGAAAATATTCTCTTCTTGATGAAGTAGTACCATTGTGTAACTTTGATAGTGAAAAAATTTCTGCAGTAGAAAAAATGTGCTAATGATTCAGGAGAAGGAAAACAGTTGTATAGCTATACTGTATAACCTAGTTTTAGTGTTAATTTCTGAAAATCTGAAGCATACTTTGTACCAAAACTACAGCCTGTGGTTTTTTGGCTATCAGATAATGATTATTCTGGATCTTGAAATTGTTACATGAGAATTCTTTCTTTTCTGTTCTGCCTCCTTGCTCCCCCCTCCCCAGTTTATTAGCAGTGACCTTTTTAAAGATGAAATGATCACAAATAGCTACTGGACAGCTAGCCCTTTATTTGGAAGTTAATTGCAGTATTTTTGCTGTGATACATACAGTGAAGTCAAGTCACTGCAGTGGGGAAACCCTTCCTCCAGGCTCCTTATCCTGCCTCCCACCTAGGGTGCTGGGATGATATAGCTGACAACATATTGAGTGAAATATGTAGTGGATTTGTAAAACTATGTTTCAGTGGTAAAATATGCATTCAGTCTTATGACCAGCACCAGACAGACTTTTATACTTCTGTTCCCAGTTGTGCTGAACAACATCATCTTGCTGATTGACTGTGCAAGTGCCAAAGCAAAACTTCTCAAAGCTTTGGAAGAAACACTACCATATTTTTAAATCATTTTCTGCTCTTAAGCAAAACAAAAAGGAATGATTCGTACTTCCAAGGGTACTAGCATTATACAGAAAAAAGAAGTTGAGCAAGGAGAGGTAGGAAGAAAAAAGATAATTTTGGCATGATAATATTAAGATGTTTTATTTCTGACTCAGAAAGTCTCAGAAAACTTGTTTAGATCCTTGCTAAACTCAGTGCATGAAATTATCATGTTTGCTCTACTATGGCCTGCAAAGGACAAAGGGGGACAGAGGGTTAGCATTCAAAACTTCCCATTTGCTACAGCGCAGAAACTAGTTGAGTTTCGTGGAAAAAGTTGCACTATTCTGTTGCATCAGTTCTTGGTTTTATTCCATTTAACAACACAGCTGAAAAGGCCACGCATATTAATCTAGAAGGTAATTAATATAATCAGTCACTATTGATGTATTGTTGACTCTGCAAAATCTTTGAGTGGGTTTAATGTGCAGACAGCACGATTTGCTTTAGTTAAGCCATGCAATGCCTGGTACAGGCACTGTTATTTTTTGCTAGATTCTTTGCTGAATAAAAGCCATTGTTATAAAATTAAAGAAGCACCAAAAAAAAAAAAAAAA
>VXBB01011485.1:151643-164934 GCA_013399915.1 Illadopsis cleaveri
AAAAAAAGAAAAAAGCTGTGTGCTTGGACTTGTCCCTTTGCTCTGCATAGCCTTTCTGGAAATCCTTAATTTGAAATGACCTTGCCTGTTGCTGGCTTTAAATTCTGCCCTCATGAGCTCTTCAGTTCAAGGTATATTCAGATAGATCAGCAGTACTATTCTGTCCTCTTCTGTTGGAGGAGATCTGTTCTTGCCTCCCACTGTCCACACTGTAAGCCAAGAGTACACCATGGTCTGTGGCACAGAGTGGGAGGAAAGCAAATAGAGAATGGGACTAGGCAGAGCTGTGGTTCTAATTCTAGCTCATTATTTCATTGTGGGTTTTTATATTTCTTTGCAGCAGTGCTTCTGTAGTTTGGCTTCCCTTTGTAGTGCTGAGTATTTAGCTGTACTTTTATGGGTTTGCCTTTGGGAATAAGAATCATAAAAGAACAGAGACCTCCAAAAAGGACTAACCCTCTGGTTTTCTTCCAAAGATTTTTTTTTTTTCTTGCTCTTGTGTTAATGGGACTTGTTTTGTTTTTTTCCTTGAACTTGTAAAATATTTAGGTTATTTTAAAATAGACATTGGCAGTACTAAATGTTGACTTAATGTTCTAAAACACGTAGTAGCTGTGGCCTTTGTTTTGTCACTGAAAGTCTGTGACAGACATTGACTTTATTAAGAGCAGAAAAATGATATGTTACAGAGCCATTTCAACTCCATGCTGTCTCCTCTAATACATATATCTATGGGACTGTGGTAATTAAAGGCTCTTTATGTTTTATGATTTCAGTTGCATGAGTTGAGTCTTAGCCTAATTGTTTAATGAACAGCTGGAAAGTTTTCTTGATCTTAAGCCATTACTGTAGGCTGACCTAATTTTGAATCTAAGCAGAAAGACCAGTTCGTGTTCTGTTTTGTGTAGTTGACACTTCAGAAGTATGTGGCAGAAATATATGGTACAGGGCTGCCTGACCACTGATATGCCTGTCCTGAGAACAGAAAGCAATGTTTTTTAGGTTGTTGAGTGATTTCATTTACTATTTCCCCAGCTGGAATCTCTTCTATGTCGGAAGGAACAGTCCACCTGCATTTAATTGATGCTGTGTCTTCAGCTCTTGCTGGAGGTAGCCATCTCTTCATATTCAAGAAAAGAACAAGCTTGACTAGTACTTAGTGAGAAATAAAAACCATGTCAAATTTATGTGAGTTCATATAATGATAAAACAATTTCTTTTTTAATGAGTTGCTTGTAAAATGATGAGTTTGCTTTTTAACATGCAGAATTTTGAAGCATCAGCTCTATAGCAAGAATTGATCTGTTCTGAAAAATATCTTTGAACATCTCTGGGTTCTTAAAATAAGACATTGTTAAAAAAAATATCTTTTTTTCTGAATTAAAATGGGATCTTACATAAACTTCTGGAAGAGAAATCTGAAATTTTTTTGGTCATATTTTGCATAGCTTTCCATGTGCTTTCTTCATTTTTCTTCTACACAATACATTATTCAGCACATATTTATCTACAATATTCTTGCAACTGAGATGACTTCAGAGAGTCTGAAATACTGGCTGTTACTTACTGGGTGGGGCAATTCTTAAGTGGGCTATTTTGTTGTGATTTCAAATGCTTCCTATATGTCAGTGCCAGCTTAGTTCTTTGCTCCTTAGGAAGCAGTTTCCTCCTTTGATGTGCTTGCCTAATAAACAGTTGTATTTAACAGCACATGATGGTTTCTGGTTGGTGTTCAGGTCATATTTTAGTGTACATGGTCCAGTTCCCAGGCTGGAGGTGCTGTGTAAGGAATAACCTGACTCTTCCTCTTCACACAGCGCTGGGATTGCTGACGTGGCAGCCCTGCTTCCTTCCCAGCTTTGCTCCATGGTGGGACCTCCGGGGTCCTACAGCTCCTGGATCCTGTACCTCTCATCTTCAGGGGACAGGTGTTACTTTTCCTGTGGGTTTTGCCAATTCACAAATAGGTTCAAGAAGATTGACCCTTCCCTGTCTGAACCAATTTTGTGAATGCAAGTAATTTTCGCCCGGGGTAGGTACCCAGCTGTAAATGCTTAGACAACCTGTAAAGATGTTTTTGTTATGTGAAAGATTAGAATTCTGATGACATTATTGACTTTGGTAGTCTGAGATTATTCAGATATAGTTTGGCAGTTTATGATGCAGTGCCTGAAATAGTCAATACTTGGCTTCAGAGGAACCCATGTGAACTCTATCAAAAAGTATAAATATCCCAAATGCTCACTTGAGACTTGCTGATTTAGGTTCCGAGATGTTCACCAGGCCCCAGTTGCATGTGTTGTGTCTGAACTCTTCCCATGGCTATGTGAAGAGAGGGTGTTATATGTATGGACCTTATGTGGAACATGCATGTATAAAATACAGACCCAGAGTAAAATACAAAAATTGAGTTTTCTTTTTGCAAGTCCAGTCCTTTGCTTTATTCTCTTAAAGTGAATTTTCCAAACCCCACGATTGCTTAGCTGAGTTATATAAGGAAGAATAATGAGAAGTTGAAATGATCATAATGCTGTCACTGTGAAGTGAAGGTTGCTGTTAATATTTTGTTAATCCATAATTCAGTTATTTGGAATACCTCCCATTTACAAGGGAGATATCCTCCTTTGGTGTACTGAGTGTGATTGTAAGTATACTTTTCTAGTAGTATTAATAAATATTTGCTTGACATTTAATCTCATTGATCTTTAATCAGTTCTTAGTAGTTGTGATAACTGAAGTTACAAAGTTGAAATAACTTCCCTTCTGTATAAAAACAGGAATGCTGCTTTCTTTTATTTGTATATGTTTTAAAGATACTATGCCTTGTCATTTATTTCATTTGACTTAATCATTAGAGAAGATTAAAGGTGGCTTATTTCTTAGACATATGCTTAACAAAGAAGGATTTTACAAACATCTGTGCAAAAACATACAACATCTTCCTGCCTTCTTATCGGTAAATGCAGCTGTTCCTGTTTTTAAAAATCTGATGTGTGATAATGTGGAGTAGCAATGTTTGAAGGCTTCATTTTCTGATATCTAAGACATGTTTCTTTTTCCTGAGCTTGGACAGGTATAAATAAGAAAGATAAATTTACAGCTAATGTTGATTTTATTTTTTTTTCCATTTCCCCCTACCCCCAATGCTATTAGAAACTGTTGCCAATGTCATCTGCTAAGTGAATTGCAGGTTCTTATCACATGTATGCTGGGTTAAGGATAATCAGTCTGTACACTGAATAGTGATAAATTATGCACAATAATACAGCTTTTATATGATTTAAAATTTCTATCAAATTTATAAATTAAAAAGAAGTTGTTGATAAAAGAGTGTGAGTAACTTACATCCTTTGCACAAGGGACACTATCAAAAAATCCAAACCCAAGCTGTCTTTTTAGTGGTTTTATTCTTGGTTTAAGAATGTGGTTTGCTGTTTGTGTTGACAGATCCATACAAGTGAAATAGGAAACATAGCTGTTGAGATAAATAGATGTGCAAATCTGTTTGTAAGTCATTAAGTTACTATTTTCAGTCGCTAAATCGCAATTCTACACTGTCATTTTTACACCTTATTTCAGATTTGCTTTGTTTCTTTCTTTTGGAGCTAAGTGGGGTGATATGCCCGTTAGTCTTCCAGAATGGGTAAACATAGTCAAGCAAAACAGCCACAAACCATGTTTCATGGCAATCTCTCTCCAGCCAAAACCCCATAAAAAACCCCTACAATGTATGTCTTTTCATCTGGAAACCTTCCCATATGTGTTGATTGTAAAACGTAGTAGGGCGTCTTAATAGTAGGGCAGACTCTTAACTGAGTTGTGTATTCCTCATCACCATACCCATGAGTACTTCTGTTCTATGAATTTTTTTTTATACTTGGAGCTTCATAAAATTTTTGAGGGTCACAGATGAACACTGCTTTTTAGAACCACTCTTTTTCAGGCTGTATTGAGATGTTGAATCACTTCTGTGGTTGTGTTAATGACAGTATAGAGCAATCTTCATGGTTTCTGGGTTCCTTTATTTGTTTATTGCTTAGGTCTCTCACTGAAGTCTCAGGTAAATCTTATCCTGCTCAGTGTGAGATCTGATTGGATCACACCTGGAAATTTGTCACTGGTCTCTAAATGGCCAATAAATTTTTCACAATGAGATGGTGTTATAAGGAAATCTGGGAAGTCGCAAACTGAGAAAGAAAACACGTGTGTGCACACTTTTATTTTTGAAAAAGAAAGTGCTTCACCAGCTTTGTTTTACTGGTTGGAAAGGTCTTTAAATAACTGTTGCCAAACTATGAGTAGATAATCTTAGTGGAGGGAAAGTTTATTTTAGTCTGAGTTGGTTAGAAAATCGACTTAAGGTGAATCAGTTTGCATTGCCTTCAAATGAAGTCAGAATGTAAGTACAGATGTTTGATTATTCTAGATAAATGGATGCAGAACCTCATATAATTTTGGTGGAGTAGTAGTGAGACCTTTGTATAAACTCAGTCTTTTTCTTCAGCCACTGAAATGACTGTTTAGAAAACTTTGGGTGTTTTAGCAACAAACTGTAACTACCACGTCCTGCAATTGCAGGAAGTCTGTTTTACAAATATGGTGATATTAATCACGAGATATATTCTTCTTGCTTCCTTCTAGGATCCTTTATATGATCTCCTTTATTGTTTCTTGTAGAGCTCATTTTTTTATTTTATATCTTGGAAAAATGATGTCTTACTCTGGTGATTCACCTTGAGGTTTGATGAGAAGCAGACTAGCTGCTTCTTTTCTATCACCCATAAATTCTTGCTTTACAAAAGTCTGCTTGGTACTATGGGTCTGAAATCAGTGCCAAAATAAAAAAAAAGTGCATTAAAAGACAAAGATTTCTGATTTTAGCAGCTTTCTGACAGCTGTGTCAGATTTCATCACTATTAAAATATTACTGAAAGATTGGGTTTGCCTTCCTATTCCTCAAAACAGATTTAACTCTTACTTGTGTAGCTGTAGTTCAGTGTACAAAAGTGAAGACACTTTCCTTCTAGTCTTCGTATTTTTTTTAATCAGAATTTTCAAAATTTTTATTATTCTTTTCAATACAAGAGAAAGAAATTTCCTGTTTTGCTTAATCTTGGGTTATTTAGTGGCAGGTGTATTTTCATGGTTTGCGTAGAACTTAGTCCTGTAACCCAGATGAAAATCCTAGATAGAATAGCTGTTTTTTAGATTTTCCTTTAGAGTAGGGTGTTTCATGCAAAACTTGTAAAGCTGGATATTAAATGGGATAAGTCAACCTAAGGCTCTAAGGAAATGTTTTTTCTGCAGGGAGAGAGGAGGAAGGCATACGCTTTTGTCAGCACCTGTAAACTGACAGCTAAATAAAAATAGACTGACAATACATGTGCAAGAAAGGGGATGAAAATTGCCTTAGTCAAAATGTCTTTACAGCCAATCCTTGTGATGCCTTTTTGCAAAAAGTATGCAACGTTAGAAACTGAACAAGCTCCTCCTTCAGAAGCTGAAATGATTTAAGCTACTGCTGAATCACTAAAATATGTAAAGAATAAAACTTTTTTAGGTATAGGAAGCTAAATATTTGATAAATCATAATTTGGTTGTGCGTTCTAAGGCTTCCTATGTTTTTGGTTCATAAATAGCTATTCTAAATTAAATGCTGGATATTATGAGAATTATGGAGTTACTGGAGAGGCCTACATTCCATTTTTCAGCAGTGTTTGCTATGGATGTGTTTCACCAGTACTAATATGTTTACTGATATCAGTTTATTTCAGAAGTCCTTGTTGTTTATCTTATTTTTATGAAGTAATTTTATTATTATTAATAAAAGTAATAGGAGATTTTGGCAACTGGATACACAACAGACGTGCTGTCTAGTTTCTCTCTTCGTTTATTTTTCTCTTGTTAAAGTCATCAAAATGTTGACAGCTGCATAACTCTCTTTAAAGCTTTCATATCTTGACAGATATTACAGATATTTGTCATTTTACTTACAGTAAGTGACAGCTAAATTAGCTTTATGCTGTATTGGAGGATATCTCAGATGTAGTGAGTCCAGTCAAATTTATATTCCATTTCTTTAATGTGCAGCTGATTTTCGAGTGGTTATTAAGGAGTGAACAGTGAAGTGATACATGAAGAATGTGAAAATATTGAGCTAGCAGATATTCAAGGTTAACAGATGAGAAATATGTTCCCCTTTTATTACTTCTATCATGTTGGATAGTCTAGTTTTTCCTTCATTTTCACTTCTTATTTCAGCTAGATGTGGGGTTGAAGATCTATATCATCCTGCTTTAATAGGTACCCCCTTCCCAGCTGAGTATTTAGGGCTGCCAGGAGATACTGCAGGTGTTTGTAGGTCACAGTGGACAGTACTCAGTGGAACAACCTTGGTTCAATATCACTGCACCTACCCACTGTGTGCTTAGTTAAGTTCAGTTCATTCATTGTCTGACTGCCATGTAGATGTATTTCAAAATGTATGTCTACCTTTCTGTTCAAAAGTTCGGGCCGAATTAAGGATGGGAAGAGAACAAACAGAGCTGCTGAATGCAAAAAAAAAAATTCTTTTTGCTGTCAAGTAACTTATTCAGTAATGTCACTGTATTGTTTTTTGTGCCATGCATAAATACAAAGCATAATTAAAAAAATTGCAGTGGATCTTTACATTATTAAACTGAGAATGTCTGCAAAACTGTACTTGACAGGAGGGGGAGATGAAGGAAGAAAAAAAGGAAAAAACTTGTTGTCTTTTATCTAGATAACTTAATTACACAATTGAGTGTTTCTCACAGTTGTCTGTTTAAATTGCTGTCAGAAATGGAAAACTCCATAGTATGATATTTTCTCATTTTAGTATGTTCAATGTATTGCTAATGATAACCAGACTTTCAAATTACTATAAATGTAAAAAGATGAGTTATACATTTTCAGTGTTTTAATCTACTCTCTTCTGATACTGCCGTTTTACTCCTGAGAATCCCTCCAGCATTTGGACAATTAGTATTTGGAACAAGCCATTATAAGATTGGTTCAGTGTTGCTCAAATCAAAATAGAGGAAGTGAGACAAGCCACCTGAATTGTAAAAAAATAGCTTATTTTTTGTACTATACTTTAAATAACTCTTCTTAAAAACTTTGAAATTTTTGAAGCCTGGAAAGCATTATAATTATGTCTCTTGATTTTTGTTTTCCCCCAGTGGTATTTTAAGTCAGGTTTTATTTATTTGTTTAGGGGTTTTTTGGGACTTTTTCTTTTTTAATTTTTTTTTTTTGTAGGTGCAGCCTGCTCTGAAAATAATTTATGCTTAGATGGGCTGAAGTTTAAGTTAAGCATAACAGTTTCTCCTAGAGGACCACCAAAGCAGGGGCACTATGTGAGTTTGTGTGTTAGTGTGTGTATGTACCACTTTGCATTCCAAGGAGAGCAAACCCAGGAGTGTTGAGTGAAAAATTATTTTTGGGGATTACTTTGGATACTGGCCTGAATCAGGCACAGAGTTACATCTGTTCTAACTGCAACTGATGGTAAAACACCTACTGACCTCTCAGAAGAGAGGAAGGTTTACAGCAGTGTTACAGAGAATCATGGCTTAAGTGGAACATTGCCTTATGTTGTGTTTAAACATATTTTCTTTTCTTTCAGTATTACTGACATAGCAGATATGTGGCAGGGAGTAATATTTATTGGTGGAGAATTTTTTGGAGAAAGACTGTAAAGTGGAAAAAGTGCCACAAATTGCAGAAGCTGGAATAGAGCTTTCACCTTCTCCCTGAAAAGAATATTTGCTTTATGAAGAAAAAAAAAGAAAAAGGCATAAGAATTTTGAAGAGATGAACATGTGCTGTAAAGGTTTACCTGCCTCACTTCACAGCCCTGAACTGGGTATTTCACATATTCCTGAAGGCCAGTAAATGCAGCCAATGATCCTGACTGTCAGTACATTCTAGGATTTGATCAGCGTTTTCATTCTCTTTCTTGAATGAGAGTTTTCCACAGTCCAGAAAAATTATATGGCTTGTATAGAGCTCTCTAAAACTGTTAATTGGCCTATTCAGATTTTATCTGTAACTTTACTTATACTAAATCCCTGTTTCCTAGGCTTTAGCAATAGGATAAATATTCCTCAGGAACACGCAGGCTGAAAGTGCTGATTGTATAGCATGGGTTAAACACACCTATCTGAAACATAACCTTATTAATATTACATCTTTCAGATTTGTCAGGCACCTTAAGAGAGTAGTATTTCAGCAGTGGTTTTATAGAAACTTGCTGCAGAACTGGACGGGATTAATAATGTATGAGATATATCACACTTAGTACAGTATTAAATTCTAGCAGTGGAGGGATGCAAACCAGTTCATAACCTTACAAGAACATTGTGGACTACAGTAATCTTGGTAATAGTGTACAGTCAAATTAACAGTGAATAAATGCTGAACTCTGCATTTTGTCAGAAATGGTACTCATGCAGTCTCTTGTTGGTCTTTGTGCATGCTGTCCTGAGCAGCTCACTGGAAAAAAAAAACATAAGATAAAAAGATGTAATGAATTATTCTGGCTGCATAACACATTGTAGAGAAGGTGCTAAAGATCTTACTAAGGATGGGAAATTTTGCATGTTTCAGTTCTTGGGTGAGCAGCAGTGTGTGTATATAAAACTGCAGGAGTACCTCCTTTCAGAACATCCCTGTTTATCAAAATTATATTAGAATAGAAGGTTGGAATAAGTATTATTCTTAAATAGTAGGGCAATTGATTCGGTATAATCTTATTATTCCATATGTGACAGGAAGTGGAGGCAAGAGCCTAGGGACAGACCTTATGGGCTACAGCTTTTACCCTAGAGCATGTATGGGAATTATCAATCAGTATATTTCCCTATGCATGTTGTGCTTTCTCTCTGGTTTTACCCTGCTTTATTGGAGATTTCTGTCACCATTTTTCGTTTGGGTGGATACTGTCAGTCCCCACCTTCTTTTATTCCAAGGGTTGCCAGCATCCCTTCTGAGGAACCCATATCACCTTCTTTTAAGGTGTTTGGTGATGCATTTGGGAATAGATGGCTCTCCTCTTTCTATATAAACTAATAGGTCTTCTGTCACTTCCAATTTAAACTCCTGGGGCATCAGAAACTGTTACTTTACATTTTCTTCCCTGGAAAACAAAACAAAAATGAATGAGACTCTTTCAAGCTGCAGTGGAATGAATTCTGAAATTTAGAACACATACTTTTCGCTGAACAGAAAGGTTGTAATAAAATACTTTGGCCAATCAAACTTGCTGTTCTTGAGGAGCAGGTGTTAAAGACTTAAAAAGCTTACTGTAGAGCTTGGATCATTACAATACTTCATCCTAGATAATTGTTTTTGAGATGACCAAAGGAATCAACCATAAGCACAGAGAACGGCGTATTTATATCTTTGTAGATGTGCAGATGTAGATAACTTGTGTAGCACACTTGTAGGAACATAAAATATCTCCAAACTAGCCCTACTTTGGCCTTGGAAAGCCCTCCCTATAAGGCTGACTGAAGTAAGAACAAGATTTGTCTCTTTGGAAATTCAGACTGAGGCCAAATGAAGGAAATGCTGTAAAACCTTGGTGTCCAGAAGGCTGGTGTGTATGGTTTTTCAATTCAGTCCTTTCTGTAAGAAAACGTATTTGGTTTTGAAAAGTAGATCAGCCTTCTTGGAGTGGAAAAATGATTTGAATAACGTAATGATTCTCAAAAATTGCATCTATTTGTATCTAATTGCTGTCTCAAAGTGGAGGTTTTGTGCTGAAGATTCCCAGGCTGGAACTGTGTGACAGGGACAAAGAGGTAAAATAGGCTTCAAACCAGGAGAATCTCCAGTAGGGTGATTGAAGGGATTTGTTACTGTTTCCTTCTTGCAGTGGGAATCCAAAACTTACAAGAAAGGTGTGTCCTCAAAGGTTTATATTAGGAGGGGAAAAAAAAAAATGCTGGAGTAAAAGTTTTAGCTTACTGCATTTCCTCCTTGATCAAATTGCAGACAAAGCTAGTAAATGCTTGAAATATGGTTGTTAGAGGCTCATCTGAATTTTTACTAGGCATTATGAAATATTTGTTTTAACTTTGAAGAGTGCATCAATTAAAGAGAGATGGTGCCTCAGAGAAATGTTTACAATAAATGCCAAATTACTGAGCTGGCCTCTTCTTATTTGAAGTGCTAGTTCTGAGGCCAGGTTATAAAGTATTTTGATGAGGAAATGGGCAAAAAGAATTGTTTGATTCTTGCTGTCTTTACAGGTAAAACACTTATTTGCAGATTGTTGTTGCAGATCCCAATCAAGCTCAAAATAAAGTTTTAGGAAACACTGTATATACTAAAAATGAACCTTTCTGAGTGTGATGCATAATGAGAATGACAAGTAAAATCCAGGGAAGGTATCACCATTTTCACTGTACATGGACAAAGTTTGTTAGTCAGGGGTTTTCCCAGCATTTTGAAATGCCTCCTGGACCACTGCCTCTCAGCAGCGAAAAGATAATGCATTTTTCCTAAAAATTCAGTTTTTCTCTTTGTTTCTATTAATTCAAAACAGATCTGAATTTCACTGAGAGGAAAGGATATTAGTATTTGTGTGTGTGTGTGTATATATATATTTATATATATGTATAAAATGGCAAAGTTCATTTTTGTTTGCCTCTACTGTCTGAAAACTTTTAATGAATCAAACTACTCAATGAAATTGAGAAACTACTTAGAATAGTCTTGTTTACCAAAATGTACCTGTTCACCTGGTGTCATCCCCAAAACACTTTTTTGTTTTTAGAACTATGGTAGCTTAGCAAGTCAATCTTTTGCTAAAAGATGTCTTTTTATACTGAAATGCTGTTTGCTCTGGGACTAAATGCATGTGTTTGTATGGGTTTTTTTTGTGTTAATAAATGAGGGTTTGTTTTGTAACCAGTAACCAAAGTGACCTCACTGATGTTCATACAGAGTTATTGCCCTTGATGGCTTTTCTCCGAAGCAGATCCAAAACACAATTGAGATCTTTACACTTCGTCATATCTTTGTCATGTTTAGTGTTTAATTGTATTTTTAAATGTTTTTATGCCTTAGATTTTGTATTAGTTTGTTTTACTTTTTTATTTTTTCATGCTAGTTAGACTAGCCACTTCAATTTTCTTCTTTATAGTCTCCTAGAGTTAAAAATAATGCATACTTATCTAGCTAAAAACTAGTTCAGCCCTGCCCTACTTCTGGGATCATTCCTGTACACATAATGATACCAATAAATACAAGGAAATCCTCAGACACTTTTGCTCCCGGCTAAAGACGAATCTGCATGAAAGCATTTCTAGAGTCTATATTTTTCTTGTCAGAAGATGTAAAACCTTTCATGTTTGCTAGTTGGTTTGTATTAAGGGAGAGTCCCTTAGCCTGCCACGAGTCATGTAACTTCTTTTGTCCTGGTAACTGAGGGTGTTGAGGCAAATCCCAGCTCACACTCCAGGTGCTGGCTCTGGTTTGTGCGTGCTGGCAATGGCAAAGCTTTCATTGCTCTTGGGGATGTGAATGGAACTGGGTGAGGTCAGGAGCTCAGGGACTGGAACTGCAGTTCTTTGGAGGGGATTCACCTGATGATAGGTCTTGTGCAGTGCCTGTATTGAAAAGAATATTCCTGAAAATTTTTTGCGGAATTGGAAAAAGAGGAAAGAATAAAGGCATCTTACAGAAACAGGAGTGTGATGATTTGAGTTGTGATTATTTTCAGCAGAAGTCAAAACAAGGGAAGAAGTTCTTAACAGAATCCTTCCTCTTGTAGGACTGTTCTGTTGCATGTATTCAATATACTAATGGGAGGTGTCTTGCCCCTTTTCAAAACATGGAATGCTTGTATCTCCAGCTGGTCTTGGTCTGAGGTTTTGGTATCCTTGTGTGTTCTCCAGAGTTACTGGTAGTAGATCTTAACTGTTGTAGGTAGGAGATGTCTCAGCTACCCTTTTGTTCCTCAATTCATTTTTTCAAGTCAATTTCTTGCATTTTTACACTCAGAGATGTCTGCAAACTCTTTAGGTAAAGTTTGATGCCTCAAGTTAACCAATAGAATATTGGTAGGTTAATCCTACCAATTACATTTTGTCTTAGCTGACTACAAATTTTTGTTGTCTGGGCTTCTGGTTTGGTTTATGGTCAGAAGTTTGAATGAGCATATCATGTCTGTGGAGCACAGAGTGCACAGCTGATAACTTGGCACATTTGAAAGGGTTTATAAAAACATGAACTGCCACAGGAATGCATTTCATTTTTGACCGAGGAATGGGATGAAGTAGATGATTGCTTGAGTTCATTTCCAGCTGTTTCTGTATTTCCTCTACAGTGATTTTTCTTTTAAAAATTCAACATAACACTTTTTTGGTATTGTCATGATCTTACATATTGTTTGTATTTTTAATTTTTCAGCTGTTTTTATGAATATGTTTTATGAATATGTTGCAAGCAATAAAATTCTACATGTAGATGGGATTTGTCACTTGAAATCAAAGACTGAAGAAGTAAAGTAATACCTGTTGCTCTGGCCAAAGCTTTCTGCTTCGAAATGAAATTTTCCCACAACTTAATGTATGGCATTCAGGCTATTAGTGCTAAGAAGAGAAAAAGGTCATGTACATCACTGCTTCCAGAAGACAAAAAAGAACACTGGCTTCCTGTTCAGAACCTTTAATTATGATCAATTTCATATTGGGCAAAATATCTAAACTAAGAGAATGGCACCTTCTTCTTAATAGTTGTGTGGAAAAATGGGACATTGTAAAAATAAACCTGGAAGTAAAATCTGTTTGGATAACTGTACTACATTGCTGTATTGTGTATTATATGCGAGGGGAGTGCATATCTTATCATACCAAAGACTTCTAAAATCTTGTATTTCGTGTGAAATATAAGTAAGCAACACGCCTGCCACTAGTGACAGTGGGTAGAACAATTTTTTCCTATATTTTCAGTGTTAAAAATGATTGCATAAAGTATTTTCTAATTATAATAATATGGAACAAGTGGGTGGATTGTTTTGTGGGTATTTTGTTTCCCGAGTGGCTTTATTCTCCTTTCAGAGGAGAGTCAAGGGCATGAAATTTGCTGTGAACTTTGGAAATCCATTTCCGTTGTTGCCTTATATTGGTTGGTTTGCTGGGTCTGCATGAGAAATCTTCTTTCTCCTTATGAGTTGTTTGTTTGTTTCTTTTGGGTTTTTTTCTGTGCTGATTCTATGACACCTTATTTTTTGAGGAGCTATAACTCTTCCTCTTTCTGA
>VXBB01011485.1:164939-175398 GCA_013399915.1 Illadopsis cleaveri
GTTACACCTTACTTTTTTTAGGAGCTATAACTCTTCCTCTTTCTGAAGTGGACAGGGCTTTTCTATATTTTCTTTCTAGGCAAAAATAACCACATGTTAAACAGTATTACACATGAAATCAGTAAAATTTGGAATTTTTGTTGCAAGTGTACCAGAATGGAAGAAAATTAGGTTTTCTGAACTGTTTTAAAGGAAAATGCCACTGCATCTCTGCAAGTGTCTATTGTCTTCAAATTTTTAACAATGATAGAAAACTCTCTAGGTATTTGTAAAGAAAATGCAACCTGTGACTTCAGGCTTTTGGGTTTTTTGTGGGCTTTTTTTTAAAAAAATTAATATTATGGGGTTTTTCCTTGTATTTTGTGCTGTTCTTATTTTGTTTGTTTTATCACTTATGTAATTTTGTTGAACCTATGAATGTCTGGGCACCTTAGGCAGTGAACTTAGCATGAAAAAAAAAAAAGTCAAATGAAACCAGGCTGAATTAAGTACTCATTTTAGACTGTGCATTTGGATTTCAGCTGCCAATTATTTAGAAAGCTTACCATTGTTGCATCCAACTTGCATTTCATATGCTTGACTCTTCTAATGATAATAGTACCCTCAATCTTAAATTCCAACGTGTCAAAAGGATTATCTCTGTTGTGTCTTCATATTAATCGTGACTGTAGTTTTGTACTTTATATGGGCACGCACAGCTGTACGTTGCTTTAGTGCAAAACTTGCCATCTACAAAAATAATTTTTCTGTGAGAAGAGTTGCTCCTAAAATATCTCTTGGGCTTGGATATAAATGTATTTAAATTAATTAAGAAATAGTGATTTTTTTTTTAATATAAGGGCTGGTTTTTATCACAATAACATATCATTGCAAAGGTGATTGCATTCATAATTTCCTTCCATAAGTTACAGTTAGAGATCTCTTGCGATTGCTCTTTCTTTATGGATCTGAATTACCCACCACTCTGTCAGTCCAGCTATTTCCATATGAATATCTAAGCTCATTAGAATAATATCCAAAGCATGGTACACTGCATTATTGTGCTGTTTAATAAGCATCTCGCCTGCTCCTCACAGCACTGCTATGGGCTGCTTTTCTCTTTTTTTGCAGATCACTGCCATTGTTTGCTGAGTGCCCATGAGGGAGCACTTTTTGTGATCTAGTGCTTTTGGTTGTATAATACTGATTCAGAAAAACAGCCTGCTTAGAGAGAAACATTAATTAGGTGCAAAGGTGGCGTTATTCCATGGTTTGGGGGTGGGGGGAGGTACAGCAAATAAATTATCTCCTATTTGTACAATGTTTTATGGTTGTCAGCTGTCTGTTGCCAAAGAGCCCTGGTGGAGTTAAATGCTTGTGACACCTTGCCCAGTAAAGGTAGAGTAAAAGCCTGTTATGGAACCTGCTTTGTGACAACCTGTGCTAGTTTATATTAGCTTAACCAATCACTTTTTTTCTGTGCTTGGCAAAATTTGTTAAATTAATTCAGTTGCAATTAGCAGATTTATGGGAAAGTACCCTGTTATCCTTTAATTGGAGAGCATAAAACTACAAACTGAATCTGCTGGTTCTATTTGTGTAATAGGCAATCTATCTACGACAAGGTTTGATCGATGGAGTCGTATGATGCCCTTGCCTTGTTTTATATTGGCTGTCAGCTCTTAACTGGGACTGAAGTATCTGGGTAACAAAAATTGATATAATGACTTAATGCGCCTTATTCTCTTTGAGCTACATCAGTTTAGAGCACTTCTGAGAGAAAAATGTCTGGAAAATATCAGGGAGTCATTTATCAACCTGTTTTCATTAGCATACTGCCTAGCACTGGCAAGGATTTGAATAAAAAAAAAAAAGCAGGATGGTACAATTTATTTCAGGTCTCATATTTCTTGGATGAAAGGAGATTTCTAATAAATGGAAAATATAGAAAGGAGCATTTCTTGCTGATTTTTCCTAAATAAAAGCTGTGCAAAGACATACCTTCAGTTTGATTGATAATAGCAGAGGAAGCATACGTGGATGAAGATAATCCAAAAATTAGCAGAGGTATCCTCCCTTACTGCATCTGGCTCATTTATTTGAGGTACACCACAGAATAAACCCCGTGTCTTGTATGTGTACATAGGAAAATTTCTGTGGGTGTGTGGTAGGGGGTTGTCACCGTAGAGGACTTTACAGAAAATGTGAGATCTGATCTCTTTAAAGATAGAGCTGTTAAGCTATTCAAGAATCTGCTGAAAGTGAAGTGAAATAGGTACCAATCAAAATGTTTGTAGAGTGGGCAAAATGTGTGCACTGCATCAAGTCATTTGTCCTCCCTACTCTATGATGGTAACCAGAAGATGTAATAATAACAACTGAAAAGTAGTTGTGTGCAAGTAAGTCTTTTTTTTTGCATGAAATTTTTATGCATCAGTCAGACTGCATACAGTGTGCCTAATGTATAAAATAAATTGGTGTATAAATCAGATTATGAGCAGGATGTAGGCAAGTCTCCATTTGCACACAGGAATCAAATCCAGACATGGGAAATTCCTGGTTTAACTGGTGGCATTTATCAGGGCTTTGTCAGGTGGCAGTTCATGCTTAATTTTCTAATGATAAAAAATTTTTTTTAAAAAAAAAGTTCCTTCATTCCCAGCAAAACCCGAGTGTAATGGATTACAGAAAAACCTGAAAATAAAGAGCTTGTTGTCATACACAGCATTATCTTGTGACCCATTCTATAGCTTCTAATTATGTCAAGCATTTGGAATGCCAATCAATAACAAGTGATTTATGATTGGTATAAGCAATTGCACATAGCTTCACATTGATCAGTATGTAGATTCCTTGACATAAGAAGTTATTATCTATGACAGATACTTGTCTTACTGCTAATTGAATTGCACATTTTTCCCCTCAGTGTTATCAAACTACCACGAAATATACACCATAACTTTGTTGCTCTTTGCCTGTGAAAATAAAAGTATGATGAACAGCAAGTGTCAGTGTATAGGTTGTCTGACAGTAACCACTATTTATTGATGCAACTTGGGCTGGCTGTGAGATGACAATATCACCCAGTGTTGCCATGACAATCACAATGAGTGTTGGGTCCACGATATTTTCCACAACTTGGTAGAAAATCTATTAAATCTAAGTGATCTGTTGCTTGTTACCTGGTAAACATCTACAAGAATGCACTACGAGTGTTCTAGTGAGGGTTGGTACCACACAGATGTTTCTCTCCTTACTCCTGGTAATTTTTTTTAATTGTTCTGATTAGAAGGTCTAACAGCAACAGTAGTTTTATGCAATTTGCTTTTCTCTTTCCAGGAGGTTTTTCCCCTAAATTAAAATTAGTCTGGTGTCCACTTGGTCATATGCTCAGTGGAGTTGACTCATTTCAGTGTTCAGAAATGTTAGCTAAATAGCTAAAACCTATTTTACTACACACTGCCTACTTCAGTCACAGGATCAGCCTAATTTATGCTGATCCTGTGACTTACCTACCTGTTGATGCTTCCCCTAATGAACCATGAGATCACTGAATAGGAGATATTCAATCCTGAGTTTAACAAAGCCTTTTACTTGATTGGTACTCATAGGACAACATACTTCACTCTTGGTTTCTGTGCTTTCCTGTCATCTTTTTTTCTGATCTATTACCCCAAACAAAGGACTATTTTGGGGTTTACCTACATCAAGCCATTGTGCTTGAGAATAGCAGACTCCGTTTTGCAGTTTATCTGAACGTGTTCAGTAATTCCATTTTCTTGTAAAACTATATAATGTCCTTATAACAAAGAAGTGTAGAACTGTGCAACCCTCAGGATAATTCTGTGTGACACCCAAGCTTGTTGTGAACAGGCAGTGCAGACCCTAGCACAGCTGCAGGAAGAAAATTTGCAGTATCCTGCAGAAGACAACCCCCAAGAAAGAGCAGCCTGCTTTGGACTGTCATCTCTGGGGTCACAGTCTCTCTGCTGCCCCACTCCCATCCTCTTTGCCCTTAGGGTAACAGGGGGAAAATCCTGAAAAATAAAAACGTGGGGAAATCTAATGTTTTGTACATGGTGCTTTTAAAAACTCTCAACCTAAACTTCCAGGATCCTTTAAATGTAATTTGATACAGGCTTTAATTGTATCAGTGTTGGATAATGTCTTCGTTACTTTCTTTTTAAGAGTTGTTACAGCCTTAAAGAAATTTTACAGAGTTCTGAAGCTCGCATACCCATCGTGTTTTAATGAAGTTTGTAGTCACTTGCAGGATAAAATAGCAAATGAAATGTACCATTGAGTGTAAAATTTCAATAATTTTCTATCTAATTGCACTACTGTATAAACAATCTTTTTTTATAAATATATAATTTCTATAAAGTAAGCAGATGGCCTGTCTGTTGTATCACATTCATTTTTTTTGTTTTTAATTAAAAAACTTATTACGGTTTTCTAGATAATGTGACAGCAAATTCAAGAGGAGAAGACTTTTAGATGTCTCAGAATAACAGCAATTAGAATCTGAGTTTTTGTGTACTTGGTCTTTTCGCACATGAACAGCTAATTAAACAAGGGAGACTGGCCTTTGATGCACAGCAAAAAATATCCTTGTGTTACTCTGAGGGGAAGTCAGCACAATGTACTTGGGATGTCATCTGGTGCATAGGTGTTCAGCTACACAGTGTGCAGAACATAATGTTTTTCATTAAAATAATTTCCTGTTGAAAATTTTTTTAGAGAAACCCTCTAAAATCCAACTCAAACGATACAAGCCTGTCCCAAAACTGCAAACTAATCAAACAAAAAACTACACCAAAAGCTCTTAAGAAATTATTTTTAGATGTCACTTTTTTCCTATGTCAGCCTTTTTTTTTTTTTCTTTTTTTAAATCAGCAAGTGTTGTCTAAAGCTTATAGTAAATCACAGGCCATGTTTGTTTGGTTTTTTCTATTCTGACTGACAATATCTCAATAGTGGGCTCAGCACAAAGGATTGTATACCTAAAATTAATATAATTTTGTATGAAGGTTATGGAGTGCATAAAGATGGGACAAAATGCAAGAGACATGCACAGAGGAATTGCTCTTCGGATTTAATGAAGCACTTCTTATCTGAACTTTTTCAAGTGAATGATGGATTAAGCTTTCAGACAACCTAGCAGTTAGTGGAAATTATTATTGCACTGTTTTTTTGCCACCCCCCCCTATATACTGAACAAACTGAGGTATTGAAATAAAAGACAGAGTAGGGATATAGTTCAGAGGTGTTAACTCTGGGTTAGGTATCAGTCACTGGAGAATCAGGTGTATGGTTTTCTACCTGAACTTTTGTGCACCGTTCCAAAGTATGGAGATCTAAATCTAATTTATATAATATCTTCTTTAGTTCATGTATGTCTCTGCTTATTTGTTAAGCACATGTATTGCATAAAGAGAAATGATGAAAAAAACCCTTGTTTTTAAAAATGGAAATTTAAGGGGTAGAAGGAATTTTTGTTCTAACCATTGTATGCTCTGTATTGAGCATTGCAGAGAGAGTGTTTTGAGAACTCAATCTGTGTGTTGAGGTTTTTCTTTCTCCAGAGCATCTTTTGTCTTTTTATCAGATTAAATCTTCCCCCTTGCTAAAGGATGTATGGATTGGACGTAGGAACATGTGAGGCTCTGCTTGTCATGATCAAGGATTGGGCATTGTTGAGGATACAGTTTCTAAAAGTAAAGACAATTGGGATTCCTGCCATCTGAAACAATGTAGAAAAGCTTTTATTTCTTTGATTATTTTTTCAGAATGCTTGTAGTTAAGTTTTAAAAAAGGGCCATCCTAACACAGGCATTCATAATCTAAGAATAAATGTTATTTTCCAAAATACAATTTCTATTGGCATATGTTAAAACATTTTACTGCATTTTTAATCAAAGATATTGAGTCTCTTTCCGATGTTATGGTGTGATTTCCTTTTTTTTTTTTTTTTTTTACCATGTACAAAACCANTTCCTTTTTTTTTTTTTTTTTGCACATGTCAACAACTGAAGACAACAGGAAAGCTGAGAATGCTCAATCTGTGAATATGGGAATTGCTAAATAAGATAAAAAATTCCTAACTTGAAAGGTTGCTTTTTTGGGGAGGGTGATGAAGCAAAATGCTCAGGTATTTTAAAGGTGGAGTTTGCTACAGTGTATTCTTGACAACTAAATCCATGAGGAGCATGAAGCCTTTCAACACCAGCTGATGTCGATGAGCAGAGGGATTCAAAAGCCATAACCACTGTTCTTTGTGCATATTCTTTTTTTAAGAGGGGAAGAGCTGTAATTAGTTTGCAGGTCCTTCAAATATATTTGCAAAGGGATCATGTGAGCACAGTGAGAATATAATGGAAGATTCTGTTAGGCCTCTTGCAGAGTGGAGAGCAGTGGCAAGAGGGCTGGAACAGCAGATAATGGATGTCCTAGGGCAGAGCTGAGTGGAGGAACATGTTAACTCATCCCAGGTGTGAGAAAACACTGATTCCACTTACTCTTGGAACTGAAAATGGAAAATAAGAAAAGTAGCATGACATTAGGAACAGATACCAGTTGAATAGAGTTTATCTTTGCAAGAGAGTAGTTTTGAATGATTTTCATTAATAAACATACTTTTAGCTGAGCAGTATGCCAGGACATATGGTGTTTCACTGTGAAGCAACATTTCAAACCAGTTTGCATTAAAACACAAGGATGTTCAAATTGAAACATGTTTTATATCTTTTAAGACACTTGTTAGTGTCTAGATACATAAGCAGTGCAGTAAACTTTGCAAATCTTTAAGGAGTTCTGATAAAACATTTGATGAATGGCATTAAAGAATTCCCACTCCTGTGGTGCTCAATAGTTTATAAAAACACGTGGATGGGGGAACTTATTTAAATGATTATTGAAATGAATACTGGTGGTTCAGCAGCTACACAAATATCTCAAATTTTTTCCCTTTTTTTTTTCTGTCAGACTTCACCTGCACAAAATCTCTTATCTTTCTGAAAAATATATACACACTAGTGAGAGTATAAACACATCATTACACTTTCATGGCAGATAAGCTTGTTCTGTTGGAGTGTAAACTCATTTTTCTTTAGGTGACCTTTAAATAGTATTGTGCTATTGGATGGGATTTAAATCAATAATTTTGTCAAAACAAAATAGTGTTGGGTTTTTTTCTTTGTCATTTCAACCAGTTCTTTAAACTATCAAGGAATAATGGATTTCCATGTGTTACAATCTGTGAAAAAATAACGGTAGAATTCACTTAACTAATTTTAAAAAATGCCATTTTTCTTTGTTGTTGATAGTACTTTGTTTTATTTTGAAAAATGTTCAAACAGCAGGGTAACATACAGTGTTACTATAATTAGTGACTTAATGCCTTTTCTGCATTCACATTGTAAAACAACAGTGTCCCAGGTGTGAGAAGGTTAAAATGAGAAGTACCCAGTAGTTATGAAGCAGCAATAATGAGTTTCCTTCTACTTACCATGGATTTGTGTGATATACAACTTGCAATTAAGCATGGCTTGGTGATTCAGTGATTAATGTATATACGACTCCTAAAGGAGCAGCACAGGCCTCCCGTCACATCCTTCATGATGTTTACAGCTGGGTACCTATTAACAGGAAGATGGAAAGGGCCATTTACAATTCAGTAACCTTTATGACAGTGAACTCTTTAATCAGCATTTTATTTCCTTTGTAACACTTTAGTCATCTACAAATGTCAGAATAAAATAGGGCTATGAAATATTTAGGATCGGCATGTGGAAATTGACTTCCTTGATTTAAGCTGCTGTGTCTTTTCATTTTGTTGTTTTGGGAGCTTTTACTTTTATTGAAAGACAATTTATAACTAAATGCTCCCAATAGTGACTGGCATTAGGGCCCGAAAAATTACAGGAATCTGTGTTCTTGTTCTGTAAAATGTTGATGGTTGCTGTATTGGGTAATGATTTATTCAAATGAAAATATTAGCAGTGGGGGTCACTTTTCAGAACACTGTTTACAAGTACGGTGAGCTCAGTAAGTTTATGACAAAATATCCCTGTATACTCATAGAAGTATTAAATATATCCTAAAATATGCTGTCACTTATGTGTACCTGTGTCTGTGAAATATGCAAAGTGTTTTATCATTTTTGTCAAATGGTCCTGAGGCTCTCCAACTTCCATAGCAGTTGTCTTATGCTTTGTCTGATGACAATCATCACTTTCTATCACCAGAAAGAAGTATTGTCCCTGCCTCAGTGCACTGCAGAGGAAATACAAATCCTTCTAACCAAGTAGTTTTCTTCATACATATGTATGCACTTTGTGTACAGATTACAAATTAGTATTTATCAAAACCGTGACATAATATTTAATTCTTGATACCTACAGTATTTAAAGTATGAATTAAACGTTTTCCAGTTGGTACCACAACAATTTTAGACTCATCAAGCGGGAAGGGGCTTCTTCTGTCACAAGGGCACTGCTTTGTCCTCCTGGGGATATTGGGAACTTTTGACCTAGTCCTGAACTGTATTTAAACCGTAATTAAACCATTGCAATAATGCTGCTTGTGTTTGCAGCGTTAAGCCCAGCAGAGTTTTACTTCAGCTGCCTGCTGCTATGTTGTAAAATACTGACCCAGGTGACTGGAGCTGTGCTTAAGAGGTTATTTGTAATTTTGTATCACAGCTGCAGGTTGGTAACAAGGAAGGTAACTTCCTGTTTCACAGGTGTTTATAAGGTTTATTGCATTTGGGAGATCAAGATTTCATCTGCTGCTCTGTGTGTAGGAGTTATGTACTGGCCAAAGTCATCTACTTTACCTGCTGCCTATTATATTGGTTGTGTTTTTGGATGTTATGGTTTTGGGTTTTTTTTTAAATGAAGGGAAAAGCCTTCTTTAAAATATCAAAGATCTGAAAGACTTACGCAGGCCGATAATGAGCACAGTTTTGAATGCAGACCTCTTCTCACAGAAATATGTTGCTTGGAGAAAGCGTTTGATCATAGGAAAAGGACTTGTGGTCCTCAAAACTTAGCTCTTTTCTCCATGGAATCTATTGGTCTAGGAACAGACATTATCTCTAATAAGAGGCCTTATCTCTCAAGTGTGCATTCTAACTCTAGAATCAAGTTATTCAAGCTACGAATGTTTGGGATTTCAGGTGCTTTGCAGTTAGAAGCTGTGTAGCTGTTTCTCAGTTAGCCTCTTGTTTGGTCCCTTTACTTTACTTTAGAACCTCTTGAAGTTTCATAAACTTACAGATNCAAGCTACGAATGTTTGGGATTTCAGGTGCTTTGCAGTTAGCTGTGTAGTTGTTTCTCAGTTAACCTCTTGTTTGGTCCCTTTACTTTAGAACCTCTTGAAGTCTCATAAACTTACAGATGTCATTATGAAATATGCTGATGCTCAGGCCTGGTTTATCTATCTTGCTCATGATCATTCTTTCTTAAACTCAGTATATTTAGGTAATGTGGACAGTCAGCCAAAAAGGTATTTCATATGAATGTTTTAAGACATTTTTGTACTGATGCGTAGATACAACAAGGGTTGTCTTGGCATAGCTTTTTAAAAAATGTATTTTAAAGGTGTAAGACTTGCATATTGTATATGCAGTGTTTAGAAAGAGCTAATAAAGAGCTGGTAAACAAATATGATTGATAAAGTTAGAAAGAAAGGAAGGCCAAAAAAAAAAGCCTAAAATTTGTATTCCAGGGAAGACAATAACCATTGGATGGGCAGTGCACAAATAAGATATGGGCAAACTGTTTATTGTTCAATATCCTTGGCTACCCTATTAAGTAGGAATATATATCAAAAAGGAGGACAAAGAAGTTGTCAGTGATCAGAGAAAAGGTACAAAGTAGCTCCTGGTCATGATCATCAAGGAGGGTGCCTCATTCAGAACCTGATAGTCAAGTAAGTTGGTATTTTTTGAGGTGTTTTTGATGATGTTGATGATGTTGTGCTGCTCTAATATACCTTGTAGAGTACTACTTGCTGTACTGATCAGGTTTTGTTGATGTTTCTTTAAAAATGGAGTAAAAAGTGAGCAAGGGATTTACGTTAAGACACAAAAGCATTTACAGTTGGCAACAATGAGCCTGAGAACTGGCATTGGATTAATTCAGTGCTGTCTGTATTGCCTGAAAATACAACTGCAGGTTTAAATTATAAAGAAAAGAGACATGAAGTGGGCAAAGTATACTCTGTTGTTATGAGTATTTTAAAAAGAAATATGTTTATCCTGAATTCAACATTCTACCAGACTCTACCAAAAATCCATGTTTAATTTGAAGAAGAAAACCTGTGTCACATTTGATGATGGACTCAAGACACCTATCTGTGTTGATAGTTGGTGGGCCAGCAAGGTAAATGAGACCTCTCTGCAGTGTTAGTTGATACTGACTTTTTTTTTTTTTTGGCTATCTTTTGAATGAATGACTCAAAGATATCCTAAATGTT
>VXBB01011485.1:175451-241141 GCA_013399915.1 Illadopsis cleaveri
CGATTTCAGTGTTTGTTGATACTGATTTTTTTTTTTTGGCTATCTTTTGAATGAATGACTCAAAGATATCCTAAATGTTAAAAGCATTCTAAGAGGTTAAATACTGGAAAAAAAAAAATATTAAAATGGGAGAACTAGGGATTCTTTCTTCAAGATTAGGTGTTTGCCTTTAGGGGATGGTGTGGAGGGAATGGGGCGGTGGTTTTCCTGCCTGACGCCTACCTTGGTTGTACAGCTATTCTACTTGGAGGGAGCAAACAAACACACGGGGATGTGCCCCAATGTGTAATTGGAAAACAGAAACTCTGGAACTTAATGCTGCCAGTCTCAACTGTTCGGGGCCTTGACTTGCAGGCTTGGGGTTTTTACAAATCTCTTACAGTTTCACAGCTGTGAAATGTTGCTATCCTTTGGCTGGGATTATTTAAATATTTATCTTTTCTTGCTACTTGACCTTTCCTGCTTGGTTTTAGTTCCTGTGGCCAGCTTGCTTTGTGTTTCATGAGCTCAGTAAACCGTGGCCTTCAATTCCCTTGTTCTAGTATTTTCACTTAAGACCAGGAGTGATGAGCAAAAGGTTTCAGGCTCAATCCTTGAGCAAAGGGCCGCTGTGACAGGGATTATTATTTATTTGTCATCTTGGATGTAATAAGCTGTAGGTACAGCATCGAGAGCCCTTGATTTATTGCGCTGTCGACTGCCACTAGCAGGACGTCTGCTGTACCATGCAGGATGAATACCACACTGTCAGCTCTGTCGATCCGTCTCTGCCACTGCGCTCTCTCTCATAACACATTCCCATTTCATGCCAGAATACATAAACAATCTTTCATTATTTTGATGCCTTTTTCATATTTGTTCTTTACAGAACATAAAGTTTGAATTTATGGGTTTCCTTTACATTATTTCAACACACTCCACCATTTTCCGGGTTTGTGGTTTAACTCTCAAAAATTGGCTGCCAGGTGATTTAGTTATTTTGGCTTTCTAGTTTTATAGTTATTTAATATCACAGTGCCAGATACTGAGAAAACGTAGTGTATAGCAGGTATGGGATTTGCAGTCAGACTCTGTCATCAGCAAAACACGGCCATGGGGACACAATGTGGAAATTAAAAACTAGGCATGCAGAGCAGGAAATACTCCCTTCAACCTTCATTTTTAATTTATTTAAATACTTTTCCAAAATATTTTTCCTTAGATGCTGTTACAAATGTAATGGAAAGCTGTTTAATTGGAAAAGAACATGTGAATAGTGAGCAAGCCATTTCCCTTGAATAATTGCAATTAAGGGAATTTCTAACTTGTTGGCAGAAACATTGCTCTGATTTTTCCCCTATACTTTATTGTAGGTGGGGAAAGGGGAGGAAATAATGTCCAGAAATTTGTGTGATTTGTACTATGCTTTCTTCGTATGTTACAGTGGTCCACATCTGTTTGTACCCTCTAATTTTGTTTACCCAAGGGGTTTTCTTTCTTTAATACTCTGAAGCATATTATTCATCCAACTCTAAGGAGCTGAAAGTCATTGCTCGAATGAGTGAACTTAAATGTCACTATAAATACAGCGAGTCAAATACGAATATATGTCAAAATAGTTAAAAATGTGTTATAAAAAAGGCTTATGAGTAGTATTAAAAAAAATTATTGCAAACTGTGCAGAGCAAGAACCAGAAAATGTAGTGTTCCTGCCAATGTAACATGCATGTATAACTTTGATTGTGTGAGCACCCTCTCACTCCGTGGGTGCAGCAGTGGACAGGAAAGTCTTTAGGAAGGGTGTGAGAGGGGAGGAAGGGGCCATGTCACCTGTTCTGTGCACAGTGTGCAGCAGAGGAGGGGACTGCTGCTGGCTGGGGCTTCAGATGCTGCAGATGACTGGCTGTGATCAGGAACATTCCTTCCAGCTACTCGTGTATGCAAACATTTTCAGGGGAGTGAGGCATAATTGTTCTGTGATCTTACCCTGTGTTTTCTCATCAAGGCGTATTAAGGTCTGGTGAAGACTTGTTCATTGCTGTGTTTGTGTGCAAAGGTTGCAAAGTTTTTGTGCTCAAGAGGCAGGTGAATAATCACTCCTGAATTTTCTTCTGTTGAATAAAGTAGGGCTGCTTTTCCATCTTCAGTAAAAGCATCTGAGTGTTTTTTGTAGTCAGTTTTATTTTTTTTTCCCTAAATGGAGAGAGGAAGCATGGCTTTGCCGCTGAAACTGTATCTGGTAAAAAGAAACTTGTTTTAATTGGCTGTGAAAATAGGCATATTTCTCTAGGATGTTAACAAATGTGGATTTCACTCTATAAAAGGAAGATAATAATTGTCAGTTCTTCCTCCTTGGTGCAGCCTACATTAGGACAGCTGGGAATACGCATAGCTCATGTTACATAGCAAAGATTTGTTCTAGCTACAAAGAAACCAGAGTTAATTAATATGAGAAATTTGTTTTGTGTCCGGGGTAAAAAAGACTGTGCAGGTTGGTGTTGTCAGCAAAAGCTGCTTGTCACTTTGACCTGCTCTGTTAAGTGTTTGATGTGTTTTCTCAGAGTAATCTGTGAATAACATTACACCCAACCAGCAGAGAAGCAGAGGGAGCGATAGCAGAATTAATATCTGGAAGCGTTGATAATTATATATCAGAATCTAATTTTTAGCACAGCAAATGTGTTAATGACAGAGAAGAAAACAAAAACCACTAGCTTCTCCCAGCAGGATCCAAAGTGTCATTTATTATTTCTCAGCTGGATATCTATCAAGTTTATGGGTTAATTTTTCTGTAGACTGTTATTTATGGGTTTTTGTTTGTTTTCAGCCATCATTACTAACAATACGGTTAATAGCAATCATTTGTTATCCGGCACCAGCGGTGATGCTTCAGATGCGAGCAGTGAACTGAGAATACTCATTTGGTAGCTGAATAAGGCTTTGACAGGGCCCATTTATAACAAGCTCATTCCATAATGTCCAGCCTATTAATAAAATTTTGTTGCTGTCTAATTAGAGATGTCTGATGTGTATGGTAGCACAGCAGAGAAGACTTTCTTCTGCTGGTTTTCAGTTCTACTGTATCATACCTGAAACATATGTGAGACCAGTGGTTCAAGGAATAAAACTGGGGTGTTCTGGGGTTCTTTCTCCCCTCATAACTGCAATGAAATACAGGTTGTATGACAGCAAGGCCCAGGTTGCATATACATGTATGTTGAAGGAAGGTCTTTATTTTCATTGGCTCAGATCACCCTCAAATCTCTCTTTTTTCTTCTTTTGTGTGTTTTCTTTTATTGGCTTAATGTTCAAGTTTTAGGTAAAAATAGCTAATAAAGTAAAACATATCTGTGATATTGTAATTGAATGTATACATGTAGACAGAATGTTATTCTTGGGCGTATCAGTGTATCTTTGAGAAAAGAACAGTTTGATCCCTGAAGGAAGGGGTTTGATGAGAGGAAAAATCCTGGGCCTGATCACTAGTTTTATTTTTTTCTTCCTTCTGTGTCTTTGAGAAGTGAGGAATCAGCAGGATTTACTGAACTCAGCAGTAAGGGGATAGTTAGTAGTGTAACTGGGACTGAAAGCAGAGCCTTTTGTTGCCCAGCAAGTCTCAGAATATCTGAAGTATTTTGTACAGCTCATAGAATAATTCTGTGTTTTTGCTGATGGGATCTTTAATCCAAATGTATCAAAATAATTTTTTAGTGGTGAGCTGAATAGTGTATTCATAAACTTGTTGTGAGTGAGTGGTTTGTAAACTGAAGCACAATTAGGCAAAAAGATTTGTACCAGGACACAGAAGTTGTTTGTGGGAAGGTTTTAGCTCCTTAGTGAGTGATTTCGTGCAAGTTATTTCTGTTCCTGAAATGACCTGTCAGAAACATTCTTGTTCCATTTTGTTTTTACAGGTGGAGTCAAGTATATGATAATGATGAAAATGAGTTAATTTCCATTTCATAAAATGCTTTTGCTCATGTAAATGCTGATTTAGTGATAACATATGCCCTTCCACCCTGCTTCTACTTTGAAGTGCACAAATGGAATGTTTGAAGAACTTTTGTCATTTGTAGCTAATGCTGAGGTGATTATATTACTTTTTTTTTAAGAAGCAGCACCATGTTTTTGCAAGTACCTAGCTACTAATTAAAAGAAAAGTATTTATAGTAGTTATTTTGTGCCTAGAATATTGCACTGCTGAACTGAGGAAAAGGAAGGGGAAAAACACAGTGATTTAATATAATTTCATTGCTAGGTAACAATTTGTTTCTTTAGTCATCTTTTATGTTTTTTCCAGTTGAAATTTAAATCTTTGTAAATTACCTTTTGAATGAAGCCACATCTGGTTTTGGTACATTATTTTCCCAGAATGTTGCTTATAAGACAGCATATTTTATGCAAGAAAATCATATGAGATTTTAACTTAAAGTTGCCATGAAGCTGCTGCATGGATTTCAGCTGGTAAAGAATCTCTATATGCTGGTGAGGTGTTGTTTGTTTTTTTTTTCTCCTAAACTGCTCTTGACGTAGAGCTTATCAACCCTTAATTAGTGATACATTTTCTCCTTGTGATTTCTATTGATGTTTTGTAGAGCCGAAGATGAATTGAGCCTCAACCTGACTAGCGGACGAATTGTTTTAGAAAATTCAGCAAACATCTCTCTCTCTCTCTCTCTCTCCCCCCTTCTCTGTCTGTCTGTCTCTTTCTCTGTTCCCTCCCGATAGGAAAGGTGAAAAGCTGCACGATAGAAATCAGGTTCAGTATTAGTGGTTTTGCTTGCCTGTGCAATAGAAAACGACAAGCGGCAGGGCCTCAGTCAGCAGATCAGGGAGACGCAGATGGGAGGCGAAAAGCTCCCTGGTGGCAGCAGCCTGGCTTGGATGTGATTGTGAGAGCCAGGATGAAGTCAGCACTGACAAAGTGTGTGGATTGATGGATGGACAAAGCTGGGAACTGGATGTGAGAATGGATGAGGGCAGAGGGGGAATTTAACACAGACAAACAGAATGAAAGACAGAGAGGAATTGCCTGCTAAAGTATTCCAGCACTCAGAGCCCACAGCAATTTACTTACTGCTAACCGAACACAGGAGGATTCTTTGCATCTTTGCAGATTTTCTTAAAATATATGGAGAAACCAAGCAGAGAAGGAGCTAACAAATTCCTGTTAGTGCCTTTTATTGCCATCTCTTCCTCCTTTTCTCAAGATTCACTCACACTCAGTTAATTCAAACTGAGTACTTGATTATTTTCAATAAGTTCACACAGTATGCTAGAGAAAAATAAATTTTCTTTCCACAGCTGTTATTTTAATGTCTCCACTAAATTTACTTTAATCAGTTATTGTTGCTTTTGCTATCATGAATAAAAATATTTTTTTCTCTTACAAACTGTGTTCCTGCTAGAGGCAGGCACTTGGATACTGCATTCAGATGCATGGTAATAATAAGCCCATTATGTGCATTTTGTTTTACTGAAGAAAAATCAGATGCTTTCCCACTGATGTAGCTTCTTGATACCATAATATTATTGTCTGTTTTTTAAGGGAAACAGACCTGTAGCTTTCAGCTGCTACCAGATTTTATTTACATGAGAGGATCACAAGATTTTTTTTTTGTTATTTGTCTGCTTAAATAGAAACAGAAAAATAACAATTACCCTACTGGAGCAAATCAGTAGGTCGTAATTTTATCCACTGCTTTAGTTTTAGAAATCAAATATCATTTCAGCACAGAATGCAGATAGAAATGAAGGTTTATATACAGCATACTGAGCAAAATATCTTCTGGCAGCATGGGGTGGTTGTGTTGGAATCTCTTGAATTCACACAGACACTTCGAAGAACATGGGTTGGCCCAAGCTGTTACTTCTCCTTCCACTCAGCAGATTATGAAAACCAGAATGCACTGTGCTAACAAGACATTTCCATGTAATGCCCTGATGTGCTTTCAACTGGAGAAAAATGCAAGTCATCAGAGTAAAGAGAAACTGTTCCTCAGTTGTTGGCTTCAATAGTATGTGGGAAACAGCTGTTTACATAGTAATATAATGTGTTTAATTGAATTTTAAGAAAGGCAATTTAGTCCTATGCATGTCAATGAATAAATTGCTATGAAGATAATTATAGCATAGTATTTTTACTGATGAGCTTTCCTGAGTGTCCATGAAACACAGCTTTCTTTAATCTGGAGAACTTGTCTTGATTAATAGAGTCTCTACACATTTCCAAGGGATTATTTTAGGCTTGGAAAGAAATTATGTGGGGAAAACTGATGTCGTTCACACTGTACGATGTATTTGCTCATCTGTTTTTGAAGCCTGTTCATGTACATTGGTTTCAGGATGTGGACACTGAATGCATTCAGAGTGTCTTTGGAAGGTATGGGAATTGCTGGTGTGAGCCCTTTCTATCATCTACTGCTCTACTCTGGGATCTCTCCTTGAGGACTGGGGACAGTCAGGAAGAGTAATTCTGGCCAGTCTGCTGGATGATGATGTTCTATAGCCCTTATGCAGTGTATATTCACTTGATACTTAGAAGATAATTCCTATCTTGATGGGAAGAAATAATCTGTCTTTTAGAGCTTTTTGGTTAGGAACGGTATGATTATGAAATATGACGAATATGGATGCTGTTTTTAGTGTAAGTAGCACCTGGTTTCTTAGGGCATAAGAGATTCTGATTTGGATTACATATTTCACATTTCCTTTGTTTTTAAAAGTAATTTAGCTAACATCAGGAGGTGATTTGCTGCATCCTCTGTTCTTGCAGAGAGGCAGTGCTGCAGAAAGTTACCCTAGGAAAGGAGATTTAACCTTGTTTTGGCATGAAATGGAGTTCTATGGGAGAAAAACCAAAACTGCTGATCTGTAATTTCTCCACATGTAATTTTCCATTTTCCTAATCTTTTAAAATTGAGGGGGAAAGTGAAGATGAAGATCGTGTACTTCCATGTCACGTCCTGACAGTTTAGATGTGTGATTGATTTATTTATTTATAGAAATATTTTTAGCTATACCCTAGAACAGTAGAGATCTTGGTACCCTGAGTAAGTTCTTTTGGGAGTGTTGTGTCAAATATTATTGTACATACAACTATGTTCAGCCCTGATATAAGCCACTTACCCATTGTCAGTAGTAGTCCCTGGGGTCTATATATAAGAACAGTAATTAATTTCCTAGTTTACATTTCTGATAAGTGTGTAAATAAAAAGCAATCATTTATTTACATAGGTAAGTGTGATTAGAGACCTGTCCTTCTCAGTGTAACTGTGTTTTTGAGGGTCTACTTGAGTTATTTAATTGAGATGAATTTTTTTATGATGGTCTTTAATGTAGATTGAAGACTCAGTAATTTCTATGTTGGACATGGATGCATATAGCACATCTGATGTTTGCAGCAAATTTTTGGCATCTTGCACATGTTGCATTATTTTTCTGTACTTCTGTATTTCTGCAAATACAGGGATATAATTTTTTTTTTGGTCAGAACTGCTGGTGAGAAGTACTACATGGAGTTTTGTTGGCCCTGCATTCACTCAAATCTTCAGTCACCTTTTTTTTTGTAGTCATTTAGCATTAACTGCTAAAGTTAAACTAATTAACTAAAGAGATACCAAGAAAGATGTCCATTTCTTTAATAAAAATAGATAATTTGACAGCTTGAGAATAAGTACTGAAAAGCTTTGTTCTTATTATGGAAAGATCTTAAGTACATCTTAATAAGCTTTTCTTTAGTAAAAGCATTTTAGTCCTGGAAAATTGGTGTAGTGATGTGCTGTGGTCATTCATAGGCAATGTGAAAAGACAACTTTATTTATTCTCTTCTGTACTGTCTCACAAAACTTCCCAAGCACTGAAGTACACAGGTGGTTTGGGCATCTTCAAAATTTGGATGGAAAACGAAAGACCCTTGGTGTTTGACTGCCTTTTTGACAAATCTGTAGCTATTTTGGAGGTAACTCATTAATTCTTCACTGTGTTAGTTCCTGATTTACAAGAATGAAATGCCATTCTTCTTTCTAAGGAGGAATTTACACATGGCCAAATCACTTGGCTTTGTTAACATTCTGCAAATCATTCTGTAGTTAATGGGTTACTTTCAGCCCTGAATTTCTGGATGTGCCCTCATTCATACTGGTTACATATATGAATTCGAAGAGACTTTGCTTTGTTACTGAGGCTGAAGTGCCATTTTTGCACCAGGTTGGAAATTTCAATTAAAGTATAAGAAAGGAAGGGGGGGGGAAAAAAGAGGCATGCTAGTACTTGACTTGTGTAGCAGTGATAATTTTCATGTTTTATGTTGGAAATTTTTGTCGTCTTGTTGATTTAAAAAAAAAAATCTTCAGGCACTGCAAACGAGTAGAGACAAATTACTCCCTTTTTATTGAAATTTTTACATTTATTATTTAGCCAGTCCGATGGCCTCTACTGCTTACCTTAATTTTTATAAACAGTAATGTCAGTAGCATATTTCCTCCACGTATGAAGAAAGCAGAAGTGTTTATAATAAATCTTAGTGTGGTATGTGCGCTATCATTTCCTTCATTTGACCTTGGTGGAGCAGGCTGATGGGGCAGTGAAAAGTATGATATGAAAAATGAGTGAACAGAGCGAGGTGAGCAGTGAATCAGTCTTGTGTGTGATTAGCTGTGAAAATCTCACAAACATGACTCTGAGTCACTTTTCTTCTTTCTTCCTTGCCTGTTTCTCTCAAAGGTGTTTCTTTTCTGTGTGTATTAGTCATTTAGAAGTTAACTAACAGAACAGAGGCTCTGTTTTAATACTAGTTGTGGGTTAGTGGTTTTAGGTGATGAGGACAATGGGAAGTGCAGCATGTCTGAGGATTGGCTATAGGAAAATCACGGTCCATTTAAATTCGTATAGATCTGTTGCTAAACAGTAGTAGCAGTCATTGCATCTCGTTTAGGGATGTGAATGTGACACTGATTTCAACCTGGCACTGTAAATCTGCAGTTAAAACTGTAGATTCAGTGACTCATCATTGAGATCTTATTTGGCCATGTCAAATACTGTAAAAACAGAAGTCCATTACAATTAAAGAAATTTCATTTGAGTTATGCATTTGGGCTATGTGAGTCTGACTTGCTAGAATACTTTTATAGTTTGTTTTTTTCATGGTTTTTTTTTCTGGATGGTGTGTTTAAAATCCAGCTGTGGGAGTGGTCATTATTAGTTTTCTACACTAGAACAAAGATGAATTTAAATTTGGGAGTCATCTTGTCCATGTAGAAATTGTCAACTTTCAAAGGGGGCTTACAAAGCTTGTCTATGTTGATGAATCCTGTAAAATCTCTGTTATTGTGCTGAATATTGCAGCAGTTTCAAACTGATACCATGACTAAAAAATATTGTGAGATACTTAGGAAATTTTCTTTGTCTAAAAAGCCATGTGATGACTTTTTGTATATGTAGATGAATTCTTATCAAATTTTGGTGTGGTATGAAATTTGAAACATTGATGCTTTTTTTTCAGGTTTGCTGTTGGACTTAGTTCACTTTTGTACCTTTTTGTATTAACATGACAAGATCACTTTGATTGCTTAGCTGGTGCTGGGGCAGTTCCTTTTTGTGTGAGGCCTGTCAGCTCTAACTCTGCCCTAAGCACTCTGTCTCCTGCACACAACTGTAGTTGGTGTTCGTGGCTGCCCCGGGTGAGGGGACCACTGTGTTTGTCTTTGACAGTCCTGGAGCAGGTATTGGAGACCCCCTGAGTGAGTGCTTGCTTAAAAGTGCTCGTCTCTGCTCGACCCTGCCAGCTTGGGGCTGGGATTCCTGAAGGATCTCAGGAGTCTCAGTTGCTTCCTTCTGGAGATGAGGTAGTAATGCTTTGATTCACAAGCATTTGATAACAAACGTACCTGTTACTCTGAGTGTTGTATGTGTGCCTGTGGGATTATTTTTCTTTCCAGGCATTTCGCTGTCTACGTGAATTTTATTACTGAAAGTTAAAACTTATCTCCCATTTAAAAATTAATGCCAGTTTAGAACAAGTGCATCCTCTGAACCCACCTCTCTCCTGGATTCTATGCAGTTACAAACACTGGCACATTCACCAGGCTGCAGGAGAGTGCTCCTCCTGGCCTGGTGATAGCACTGGGGAAGGTGCCAGTGTCACTCAGTGTGTGTTATCCCCTTGAAGGAGCTGCTTACACATTAAACCATCAAAAGTACTTCTGACTATGTAAGGTGTGTTTTGGACTTTCAGGTGTGGTGAGGCTAAGAGCACCTTTTTTTCCATGTATTTTGGGTAGTTTTTAAAGATGGTGATCCATGCCCAAACAAAATCTGGTTTTACTCTTAGGTGTAATGCCCTTTGTAGAAGAGCGTTGTGGCAAACCATAAAGGAGATGGCCATTTTATGGAGGGCGTTACAAGCTGCAAATGATAACTGACTTGATTTTATAACATGTAATGACTGTTGAATCCATTTAATGAACAGGAATATTTTAACTGCCTGATATCTTTATACCAGGATTGTGTAACTTCAGGAAAGAAATCATACAGTCTTGTTAGCTCGATTGCTCTGAAAGAGATGTGGTTATATCTAGGGAACACTGTATCTCTTTAATTTCCTAAAAATGGAGGAGTTGGTAATGGGACTCTTTACCATAAATGTTGCTGAATACATAGGAATTATCTGGAGAGCTGAAGTTTCTTTTATGCTGATAGCTGTTCCTCTGTGTAATGTCTTCCTTGTTTGAGTATTAATGTGTGTGCTTTTTCCTATTGCAAAACAACTTTCTTTAGTTTGTGTTTATGCACACTGAACACGAATACATTTTTTATTTTATTTTATTTTTATTAGCTTGAATTTCAGCCTGATGTATCACCTCATTAGCAGCTCCTGTTTTAGAAAATATTGAAAGACCTGTCTTGGGGGGCACAGAAATTCATTTTTCAGCCATTAACGTGCATTATTAGCAGTCTCAAACAGGTCCATAAGTGAAGTTATTTATAAATTATACTTTGATTGAAATATAACACTTTTTATTCTTTTGGCGCAACTCAAGTGTAGTAGTGGGTATCATTTGTTATTTTCTGGTAACTCAGATAGGTGGAAGTATTATTTGGAGAACGCAGGGTATTTTTGCTGGGGTCCTGTACTAAAAATAAAGCCTTTTTCCTTTCCTTCTCATCTTGCCATCTTTCTCCCCGCCCTCCCAGCCTTCTTCCACCTAAAATCCCACCTGTCCCTTTCAAAAGCTTTTTTGGCATCTCTGCTAATGAGCTGATGCAGTCAAATTCATCTTTTTTTTTTTTTTAAGAGATTCAGAATCTGTTCTCCTAAGGTGAAATATAAGGGCTTTCAGACTGTATTCTTCTTGTAAAATATAACCTAGATCCTTTATGATGAAATAGGCACTTTAGAGGCACCTGGGCTTATCTTTCAGTTTTTCTGCTCAGCTCTGTTATGCACAAAGGTCTTTTTCTAGGTGACATATCATGTTGTATTCCAAAGTACACTTTCTTTTAATTTACAACTTAATTTTCAACCTAATTCAGAAGATTGATACTATAATGCTATTTGCAGAAGTATTGAAATGTCAGTAAGTTTTATTGTAGTAATAAAGAGAATTCCATATATCATGCACTCTATAGGGATCCTTGCTTTTTGCATAGATCTTCATAGCAACAACCAGTGGCTAAATGCTGGCAATCATTAATTTTTAAAGAAGACATGGTTATGATGAGTTGAGAAATTAAGACCATGGTGAAGAATGAACTTTAATTTTTGACACTTTTTGTTAGAGTCTAAGAGGAGACAGAGGTAGACTGGGGAGGGGAGGGCAGAGGGGAGCAGGAAGAAAAAAAATTGCCCAAATCCCAGGTTCCTAATACTTAAAACGCTGTCTGCTCGTAAAAGATTTCAGTCAGAGAGAGGCCATCTTCGAGCTTCTCTTAACAAATGGATATCAGTGGTCCATGAAATAATCAATGTCGATAATCCATCCTAGGGTCTGCCAATATGTTAATGGCTCTGCCGCATCGTTATTGCTACAAGGCCATAAATCATTTCCATACCAGAATGCTCAGCAGTGGAGGACTCGAGCCCCTAGCCTGGAATAAAATGCTGTCTCTTAACAATTAATGTCTAAACATTTTGCGGCTTTGTGCCTTGATTGTTTTCAGATGCTAAAAATGTAAGTAGGACAGATTGTAAATCAATAAAACAATAAGACAAAGTGTTTTAATAATAGAAAGGCTTGAAGTAAATCATAGTTCTGTGTTTATTATTGCTTCAGAGGTTATAAATAAATAGTACCAACTGGTAAAGGTTTAGTTAACAAGGAAAAATAAGTCTGGTATTGACATTTTGGGCATATATTACATTTTCACTCCATAAGGTGAGGGAGATGGGGGTTAGCTTTATTATTTTCATTTTTAAAAATGTGAGAATAGGACCTAAGACATGTTTGTGTCTTTAAATTGTCATCCAATAGAAGGGTGATTTTTTCCTGCTCTGGCCAGTAATACATTAGTGATCTGGCTCTGTCTGCCTCTGGAGGACACCAGCACACAGTCACTGGTGCAAATGGCTGTGCTGCACTGTTGGCAATCACAAGGGGGTCTTAGTTAGAAAATGGAGTTGGATCTAGCTGGTCTGACTTGTGTTAGCTTATGTCAGTTTGGCTTGCTATTAAAGGCAACCTAAAATGTGGTGTTAAGTCATGAGCTCTGTATGGTACGGACACAGCTGGTTTGTGCTGGTGGTTGCTGCTTGTTCTTCAGTTGTGTGCTGGGCTGGAGTTGGGCAGGTGGGTAACCCACCAACAAGAGGGTGTGAGCATTTCTGGGCAAAGGGAGGAAGGCTGCCCTTGTCTCTGCTTCTGCTCTAGCTATGTGTTGAGACAAGGAAGTAGGGCCTTTCTGTTCCAGGCACTAATACTGTTTATTTGCTTGTTTTTAAGTAATGAAAGTAAAATTCAATGTACAGTTGTTTAACTACAAATGTATTAATTATCATAAGTATGCTGAGTTTACGTAGTATGACATTAATGACTACCCATCAGGTAGTAAGCTGTTTTCAGTTGCAGCTAAAACTAGTATTTATAAATAAGAACTTAATGGGCTGAACATAGTTTCTCGGTGTTGGTCTGTTCAGATCTCAGGCTCTAGTTTCACACAGTACAGAGTTAGTTCCTTGTAGATGTGAGCAGTTAGCACTGTATCTTCATGCGAGATAAAATTACCTAAAGAAAGGTGCATTTATTTTGAGTATTGAGAGAGGCCTTTTCAACCTCATTTTTTTGGTAATCTTTAGTTTGATGCTTATTTGCCAGCAGTGGGGTTTTGGCTGAAATAAAGGTTTTGCAGTTAGTGTTTTGTATGGTAATACTGATCCAACCAATGCAATGGGTTGGATTCACGTAATGTTTTGTTCAGGCTGGGTCAGAGCTAGTTTGTTGCTTTTGAAGCACACAGTGCTCCCACCCCCACTTCCCCAAACTTTGTTTAGGTGAATGCAAGGAAGAAGACTAATAACAGTGGAAATGACAAGTGAGCTCATGGATTTCTTTCTTTCAAGAGCACTGATTTGCCTGGAATTAAGCAGTTTGATATGGTCGCAGTTTATTTTGGTGCTCAGGATGTGAGGGCAGGAAGGAGCCAGAGAAACAGTGGCTCAGTATAGACAAAAAGACAATTAAAACTGATCTGTCTCTTACCGAAGTGGCAACATCAGCCAGGATGGAAGTAATTTATTCAAAAAATTGTCCAAATGCATAAACTGCATTGATGTATGGTATGGTGGTGGGACAGTGGAAAATGTGATAGTTGTTTCCGTTGTGTGAATTACTCAGGCAGGATGCCTTTGTGAAGTAAGGGGGTTTGTTTAATGTTCTGACAACAATTTAGATCCTGTTATGGTTATTGCAGTGTAATGCAGTAGTAAAAATTGAACATGACACACCAGCAATTTATTATTTGTGTGTTTTTTAACCTTGAGTATCAGATTGTTTGTCCAAGCATATCCTTTGATTTGCTATGAAATTTATTGTTGATAAAAACAATCAGATTTCCATTAGAAGCAAAAAAATTCATTTTTTTCCCCATGAACCACAGATTTAGAAAAAAATTCAAGCTCGGCTGCAGGACTTATGACAGGTAGGCTTATGACATTATATGGTAATTCAGCATGAAAGAATAATTGTGACACTCTACTTGGTGCTGGAGTATAATCGTGCTGTGAGGTTCAATTCACTGAAAGGCCAAATTATCTTCAACTGCATTAGTCTGACAACCTATAATGCTTTGCAGAGGCAATTTGAAGATGTTTCACAGAATGCCAGCAAACATGGCTTACCATTATGTTCCCCATTAACAAATTTGTGTAGAGGGAAAAAAGCAACTTTTCCATTTTCTTAACTGTTTTTGAACTCTGGCATACAATAAATGTGTACTGGGTAATAATAGTGTATGTTTTGCTATTTGGTGCTGGTTTTTAAACCTACAAGGGACATTATGGTATAGATTAATTTTTTGAAGGGTGCTTTTCCAGAAATATTCATATTTCTTTTATATTTGAACAGCAATGTCATACCTTCTTTTGAAAGAATAACATGGAGTCCAAATGAAGGTAAAAAAGCATGGCACATTTTTGCTATAAAACAGTAAGCAGTAGTGAACAACTCAGAAATGCTGCCATGTTGTAGCTTAGAGAAGCTTGGAGTGTGTGTGTGCTTTTTCTTTTTTTGGTCATATGGGAGCTGTGGCTGTGAGAAAATGGCATGGCCTTGACTATCTTGTATGCACATCATCCATCTCTGCCATCCTGAACTTCTGAGCAGCTGTAGAAGGGTATCTTTTGTTTGGAAGTTTTGCTTCCTTTCGAGTCATTGTATTTCCCAACTTCTCTTTGAAGCTGATTTCAGGTTGAATGTTGCTGTACTACCCAAGGGTGGAGTTCAGTGCTCGTGTGGCAGTTTAAGGTTCAGAATTTTGTGATCCTCATCAGGATTTTATACCACAGGAAAAGTGGACTATCTCTTTCAAGGTGGAAATTATGGAAAATGTGTATATCTCAATGTTTATATTGGGTAGTTTTTCAGTCGTTTGGAGTTTGTCATCCAAGTCTTGCAGTAGGAAGGACTCCCAAACATGAGCTGTGCAGGTTTATTGATGAGTCTGCAGTGTGAGGTGGTGGAACATGGACCTATTTCGCTGCTTTACTGGTGAGCAAAATGGTCACCAGTCACTCTGTGACTCAAAGACCAATATGAATATAATGCAGTCATTTTTGTCCATTTCCCTCAAAAATAATTTAAGGAATAGTCTCAGGAGAGCTATCTTAAAAAAAATGTGAAGAAGCGATATGAATCTGCTTTTGGCTAAACTCTGTGGTGTTGCTCTCTTGGTATCTCCTATTTGCCCTCTTAAGAGTAGCTATTGCAATGTCCTTGAGATGGTCCAAATATTTTTGTCACTTTATAGGTGAAAGGATCTGGTTTGTTTTCATTGTTTGTTTGCTGGCTTTCTTATTTTGGTGGCAAAATGAGGATGGAAAAAAAAGCTGTTTCTGCAGAAGAGCATTTAAGTGATGTTTAAACTGAGAGGAGATAGAAGAGTTGTGTTGGTACTTTGTATCACTGAAGTTCACTTTATTGTAAAATACCAACTGTCTGCACAAGTTGCCCTGGAGAAATATTTACTCAGGTCTAAAAACTGATTTTTTCCCTTTGTCATCCTCATAGTAAAATACAACCATATGTCTGCCTCCACCACCTGGAGATAATTCTGGGAGCTAATTTGACAGCATTTATAATTGCAGACTGAGTTTTAGGACTGCTCATAATTAAGCTACTGGATGAGTTCAGCTATCGAACTCAATGCTGACAAAATCATGTTGTCTCATATTGCTTGCTAGATCTGCTGGATGCTCTTCTCCTTAGCATTTTCTGTGAAGGAATTAATCCAGAAAGGCAACTGAAAAAACTGACAAGTCTTTGATTTTGATTTTGAAACAGTGTCAGACAATTTTGCGTTTCGGAGTTTCCAAGAAGGTGACACACTCTTTTCCTCTTGCTTGTAGTTAATAGCAAAGAGCATTCAGCTCCACAATACCCAAAGGGAAGTGTTTGAGTGACTGCACAGGGAATGTGGATTGTTATCATTCCAGTCACAGGGCACTGCATGAAATCACAGGCTCTGTGCTCTTCAGTGCTGCCACTCCAACGTAGCAGCCACTGTTACTCCCACACTGCTTTTATGGTACATGTTATAACATTTTATTTGATGGTCGTGGTTCCCATGGTATGTGAGGTTTTGGATTTTTTTAAGTACTAACCTCTAAATCTTTTGTTCAGGCAGTGGAAGAAGTCAGGTGAATTTAAAAAAAATATGTTCTATTAGAAAGTTTTTCACGGAAAAGTGAGGATTGATAGAAATCTGTGTCAGTGTGTTGGGTCCTTAGATGTTTAGAAAAGACACTCTGTTAAAAGAGGAGGAATTGGCCCTGAACTGAAGGAAGTTGCTTTTAATTTTTATGGGAAAGACTTGAAGGAAAGGATGGAACATCAGGTAAGAGGGGGCATTGCATAATTTTATAATGGGAAAAGGCTTTTGCATAGGAAAAAAATATCACGTAACATTATTTTGCAGACTATAGAGTCCCAGTTGTATAGTTAAGGACATGCTGCAGCATTAATGTTTACGCATAATGCTTTGCAAGTAATTTAGACTGAACTGCCACTGACTTACTTAACATTTATAGGTCAGCCACCTGCAGAAAGGGCATGTAGGTAGATTATTGTTGACTTTATGGTTATGGAAGGTACCTAATCAGTGAGCATGCTGGGAAATAACTTGTTATGCCTGGATAACTCGAACACCAGGCCCTACAATTTCTTATGGGCACGAGGTAGCACAGTAATTTCTCATGACCAAGGCCCCTGCTGAGGGGGGAGGTGGCATGTGGTGGGGATAACAGGTTTAAAAAGGGGGAGGAGGGGTGACTGCAAGATTTCAGAAGTAGAGCACGAGTGCAAAATCAAATAATTTAATCTTCCTTTGCCAAACATACCATGGCATTTGCAGTGAAGCTGTTGACTCAAAAAGCAAATGTACTAATTGTGTATTGGGAGAACAGAGCATTCACCTTCTGGCTGCTGCACACTTTGTGGTTATTCACTAGAGCCTTATGAGATACCTGTTCTTGCCTGTACTGACACAATATATTTTTTTTTCCTACACCATGAAACACAAAATCTCTCTGGCTTTAAAAAAATTTATAGCAAAATATTTGAAGGCTAATTGTTTTCTTCTTTGCTCCTGCTTTTTCCTCCCCTGTTACTTGTCTCTGTGCAGGTACATGTACTCCCTTGTGTGCCAATTGACAACTTTTACCTTTTAAAGTTCACAGCAAAAGTCATAGACTAGAATGCATAATGAATCAATTTGCTTAATTTGGTTTGGGCCCTTGGGTTGCAGTGCAGACATCACTGCTAGTATTCATGTAGCTCTCTTGATTCTGATGTTCCTCTTGTCAGAGCTGCAGAGAATTGAGATGCTTTGTTTACTTAAGAGCAGAGCCCCCAGCTGAAGTCTAGAGCATCCAAATGCATCTGTCCACTTTTAGTCCTGTGTACTGGGCCTGGAGATTCATCTCTCAAAAATGAGAATATCTAGAAGCCTTCAGTTACTGTTGATCATTAATTATAGCTTTTTTCACCTTGTTTGTTTTCTACTTTTCAGATCTGCATGTTTGCTCATGTATTACCTATAAATAAACACAGCACACACACAAGTAAACTTGATCGTATCTTAAAGCTTTTGTGTTTATTACATTTGAAAGCATGAAAAATTCATCTTTCCTTTTCTTCAGCTCTGTTCACACTCAGTATTTTTTGCATACAGCTGTACATATGTGTGCTAATAAATGTAGTATATTCTTTTATAGCAAAAAATGCTTTATCAGCATAACAGTAGAGAAAATATTAAAAAGGATTGCAGTGAATTATTTACATATCAAAGAGTGGTAAACTGGAGGAGATATACTTTTCACAGTTAGTTTCTTTCATGTTTATACTGTATTGGCTTTGAAAAAGATACTTGGATGAGTAGTGTAAAGCAGTATAATTTAATGAGATTTTTTTCAAAACACTCACATTTTCTAGCTGATGGTGTCACATTATCAAAAACATTGTGAATATTTTAATGAACAAATTTGTTTTCTGGAATTTCAGTTTGTTATTTTTTCTGTGGAGAGAAAAATGTCGTTAGAGTTCTAATGCTTGGCATATTCTATGCTTAGAGTCCTCTAACAATGAAATGTAAATATGACTTTTCATGTGTCAAAATGTAAAAAGTAGAATAAGTGGGTTGGTCAGACATAAAATGACTGACAAGCAAGGTAGAGGACATTTCAAAAGCTGCAGGATTGCTGATAGTGGAAGATGACCACAGGTATATGTTTACTGAACAATACCTGACTAGATAAAGCTGTGGAAAGACCACTGAGACTCCTGTTAGGACTCCAATTGTTTTTGGGATAATTTAATTAGCAAGTGCTTTTCAATTATAGTCCTGAAATTAATTATATTCTCCAGTAGAATTTTCAGGTCCTTTTTTGTCAAGAAGAAACTAAGATATCTTAAACAGTGATAAAAACGTTCCAGTTGGAAGCTAAGTTCCAAGAAAATGTTTTTGTCATTGTGTCATACCTACCAAAAGCTGTTTTGACTTTCTAGCAAGCCTTTCTTCCAGGTGGCTTCCTCTACTTAACTTGCTTTACTTAAAGGATTGAGTAACAAAGGAGCTGTTTAAAATTTAGACTTAAATAATCAAAACCTTAGAATATTAAGGAGGTCATTTGAATTTTTTAATATTTTAAATGTTGTTCATTAAGAAAGAAATTTAAGGCAGATAATTAAGAACTCTGGTTTTGTTTTGGTATTGTCGAGGGTGGGTAGGCCAAGTTGTGTTTCTGTACTAATTTTAAATTTCTCCTGATGGGATTTGTGCATTACAAGCTAACGTTCTTGTCACAGAGTACATTGGCACTTCTGTTGATGGCCTTTCCAAGTACCTCTTGGTAGATTTACGTGAGCAGGATGCAGTAGCCTTGGGAATAAGGATGCTATTTGAGTGGGGATATCTGTATAGAAGTTGGAAGTATGAAGCCAGTCATTCCCCAAACACATATTAAATGTTTTTAGCGATTTTATTTAGAATATTTGGAAACTGCCAAGGTAGGCCCTAAAGACCACACTTGTTCAAGTTGTTGGCTAGTGCTTTTTAGCCAAGACTAAATCCATGTGATTAATCTGATAAACTGGGCTACCCAAAGGCAAGGTGTCTAGCTTTTTTGTTGGCTTTGTTTTTAATTTCTGGTTTTGATTTCTGTCTTAAATACAAACGAAAAGTTTTGTGCTAATTTTTGGCTTTTCTTTTTGGTCAGATACGGGGTTGATTTGTGGCTTGGCTGAGAGGTGAAACAAAAACTAAGCCTAAAATACTGACCTCTGTTCACGTTAATCTATATTTTTAACTTTTATTTCTGAGGGAGTGATTTATTTACAGTGACAGCTTGTTGCTTGTGGTAGCTGCTGCCAGCTTCTGAAGTAATCTTGATAACGTCAAATTGTGAAGGGAAGCTATATGCTTTCCCTTGAATGACTTGCTATAAATCATGTTCATGGCTGGTGTGTATAAGGATGCTTGGGTTGATACTGATAGAAATACAAATCAAATATAACATATGCTAACCCAGTTCAGAGCCAGAGATTCTGGATTGTGTCTATTGGGTTGATGTTTTTAAATGAAATGATTCAGGCACCCCTGCTTTTATATCAAAGCTTTAAACTTGGGGTTGATATGCCAACTTAAAGGCCAAAAAAGAAGGAAGAGAATATGCAGAAAAGAGTTAATACTGAATGACAGGCACATTTTGAACATTCAGTGAAAAGAAACTCATATGTAATGGACAAAGCTGCCTTAAGAGCTCATTGACAGTCACACGAATTGATGGCCAAGAAGTGAGTTCAAAGTCACCAACACAACTGTGGGTTATGGCTCCCATGGCAAAAAGTGTCAGTGTAGAATAAAAATTGTGCCAGTGTTCTCATCTGGCTGTGGCAGCTTTCGTATCCACAGCTAATGCTAAAATTAGTTATGTTGGTTTTGGTTTTGTGAGGTGTAAATTTGTTTGATTTATGGGCTTCCTGAAGAGGGAAAACCAGAGAGGAAGACTTGAAGAGTAAACAATCCTTAGCTGTGTAGCAAGGGCAACAGTTGTGTAACATTAGATAATTTTATTTGCTGCAGTTTCACATAACAGTGTGACATCTTCAGTGACAACCAAAGTGAAGCCCACCAAGTGTCACGTGCCTCATGAGGAATTCATATTTGGAACCTCTTTTTCCCCCACCTCCTTTAAGAACAAGCTATTCTTGTGCCTTCAACTTACACTATGGAAACAAGGTGTTCCGTTCTGCGAATACATGTAATTATTTTTAGCAAGGTCGGCGGTTTCAGAAATGTTCAGGAAAACAGTGCTTTACTGGCTGGACTGAAAAGTCCACGTTTTCCAAGTGGGTCCATTGAGAAGGAGAAGCTACCTTCACAGTTCTCAGAGAATATGTTTATTAACACTGCCAGCTGGGAAAAAAGAACTTGGTGCTAGCCCTTTGTTGCAGTTCATAGTTAGCTCTGCCTAACCAAAAAATATGGAATTCCTTGTTGTGCTTTGTGTATCTCCCATTCAGCTGGCATAAATTGGATTTTGTGTGTTTTTTCTTTAAAAACTATCAACATCTCAGACCAGAGTTGAGCTCGTGCTTGCCTTTTACCTCTTGCCCTATTTCTGTCTTTTTTCCAAGCTCTTCCACCCCTTTTCTGCCACATGCTTGCAACTGTGTCCAGATATGTCATAACCTGGTGGTTTTTCAAGTGTGGTCCACAATCAGCTCATCAGGAACAAAAGCAAATTACTACAGAATAATTTTGCAATTTTTTTTTTGGTGGGGGGGGAATGGTGTAAAATTAATGAACAAATCCTCTTGCTGTTTGAAGACAAATAATAATGTCACGTTTTGTCAGAGGTAGTGGTAACTGGTAATTAATACCACAGCATTTTATGTCTTGTGATAACTAGGTAAAATAAAATCACTTTCTGACTACAAGGTAAAACTTAAATGGTACTGGCACTGACAAAGTGTGAAAGGAAGGGAGAACTCCCTTGTGAGAAGATGAGTTTATTATATAGATAAGATTTCCATAATAAGGGATAGTGATTATGGGGAAAGGCTGAAACTCCATTAACTGAAACAAATTACTGTGACAAAGCCAGAGGGAGCGCTTTGCCAAACTTACAACTCCTTTCATAATATTCAGATGTCTGTTGGTGTGCATTTCCCAGCATCTGGACCTGTGAGTGAGGTGTCTGGCTCCCTTAGTGCCCCACCACTGACACAGCTACAATTCTGTACAGGAAGGGAGTCCCTTTATCTGGGTATTTGGTGGATGGACCCTGCTAATGTATCAGTGGGGCATTTTGTGTTTTCCCTATAGAAGTAAGTTGCCCCTCTAATGTCTCTGTTTTTCTATTAAGTTAATCTTAATTGCCAGAGAAATGTAGGAGATGGATATGCTCTAAGGAAACGTGGTGAACTTTGAATTTATCTGACCATCACCATATGGTATTCTGACAAGGATTTATATTTCCTGCTTTGGCTAAAACAGAAGACCAAAGAAGACTGATTCCATTCTAGATGTAGAGCTTTGTGTGTGCACCTCTTTCCAGGAGTGACTCACACATTCTGCATGTATGAACGCAGACAAAACTGTGGTAGTTGTTCTCTGATTGCTCTGTGTGCGTACACATGTGCAATACATTTACAAGGTGCTCCTGGCTCTCCAACTTTGTATTATTTATGTAAAATATGGCAAAGGGACTTATTTAAATATAAACCTTGTCATCCTTGTACTAATTTTTGTGTAAAAAATAACACTGTAGTTAAGGATTTTATGTAAAAACTGTTAGAGTTTGCAGTTACAGCTCTGGTAAGAACAGCAGGCAAGACTATAATCTTTAATTTATGTTGTGCTTTGGACATTTTTCAGAAACTATTTACCCATTACCTCTTAGGTCAGTGGCCTAATAATGCAACAAAGCACTTTTTGAAATTGCAGATAATTTTCAGTGCTCAGATCTCTATGTAGTATTGATGGCGAGGAAAGCTGATTAGGATCTTGGGAATTGCGCTTGATGGGAACAATCTGGAAGGAGTGAAAAATTATTAAACACACACAGCGGGAGTTGTAGGATTTACCATTGTCGTGCAGTGCTATTAATTCTCATTGCATCGTACAGCAGCTTGATTGCACACTGTGAATACTGTTTATTGGAGAACGGGTACAATTTTGCTGCAGTTGTTGTAATGTAATACTAAATGCTAATTAGGCTTCTAACAATAATTAGAACCTCTTGCTAGACTTAGAAATAGGAACACTCAATTGAATTTACAGAAACAAAGACCTTTAAGCTATGCCAGGAACAGTATCTGTAGCAGCAGTACCAACTTTGAAAAGTTGTGGGGGTTTTTGTTTGCGTGTGGGTTTTTAGTTGGATTTTTTTTTTCCTTCCCCTGCTTTAAATATTTCATTTACAGGATTACAAACGTATTTTAACGGTGAATATTATGATCTCATTATGTTCTCAAAAAGGTTGTTTTTTTTAATGAAAGGGTAGGAAAACAAAGTAAATATTAGAAGGACAACTGCAGATAAATTTGACACAAAAAACCAGGAAGACAGAGTTATAGAATGGCTGGCATTACCAAGTATAATGTACTATTTCTTTTAATCATTTTGCGATTTGAAGAGGAAATAACAAAACCCAAATCCATCAAAAGCTGCTTTTTTAAGCCTCCCCCCTTAAAATCAAATACTTTTTTATTTCCTCAGTGGGACTTCAAAGCTGTATGCAACTATTTTCAAATGTGACAAGAAAGATGTGCTATAGTTCTGAATTATTTAGTTTTTTGCAATGTAAACTTCCTTTACATTTTGGAGGTAAATGTAATTTTTATTTTATTTTCAGTGGGTATTTTGTTGGAAAAAGTAATGTGTCAGTACACTAACAAATTCAATTGCCAGGGAAAGTGCATGGCATACACATTTTGATCCTGTTGGCTGGTAATTTTGTTGTTACTAGATATCCATATATTTGCCAGGGTAAATGTACAGAAGATAAAGGCCTTTAACCTGTATCACCACTTAAAGACAAAAGTTTATTTTCCATCTAAACCACAGGTTTATTGTGGGTATTTTGAGAAGATACTGAGCTTGGATTCCTGTTTTGAAAACCTTGATTGTAGTAATGAATGCAGAACTCATAATTCTTGTTCAAAATTTGCTTTTAAAGGACTAACATGGATATGCTGAGTTTTAGTAGTTTTTCAGCCTTTCCTGAATAGGAAAATAAGCAGCCTTTGGAAAAACACTGACATTTTTGTTTTTTGGCATTGAAATACTGAAAGAATCTCAAATACAGAGCTGCTGACCCAATGCTCAGCCATACCATAAGCAGGTTGTTATCCAGTACAGGGGCTCTAGATGGGTTGAACATTTTTTTGCCCACTTTTCAAGGCTGGAAAGAACAGTCAAAAGCAAACCTGTGGTTTAGTACTTTCAGTGACATGCCTTTGGCATTTGCACACTCCTTTTGAATTTATGGGTACATCTTCATGCTGCAATTTTTCCTTAACCCCAAGCCACGTGTGAGCATTACACTGTGGAAGTTTAGTTGTGTGCTTTTTTCCCCTTTAAAATAAAAAAATCCAATCTGAGACTTATTGATCATTCATTGTGTTAAATAATTAGTGTGTGATTTGTAGTTCATCACAAATTATTATAATGAATACTTTGAGTTATGGATATTTACCTGTACAGTTCTGGCCTCTGTTCATGGTTACAAATTCTATTCTCCAACTTGTGACAATGTCTGTTTATAGAAATTTGAACCTTAGCTAATGAGATTTTCTTAAATTTGCCTTCTTTATGACATCTTACTATCTTTGGAATGGCCTGTGTTATTTTTTTTTAAGGCTTTAGCAGTCATCTGGAAAAGATTTAACTTGAGCAAGACAGATTATTCTGTTTAATTTTCCATTAGCATTTTTTCCCTTGCACAAGTCAATGTCACCTGCAAAGAGGAGGTTTGCTGAGATGTGACACCCTGCTGATTAGCAAGTTTTACTCCCCTCAGAGGCTGACCATTACCTTCCTATTATGTTATAGGTGTGTTGGTGCTCTGGAGGCAATCGGGGTCAATCCAGCCTGGCTGACACGTTGTGTGTTTGCCTTGTAGCATGTCACATGTACAGTCTGTGACAAACTGCTGCTGTATGACCTGGTAGTCTTGGGTCAGAGTGAGAGAAATTGGTGTTGTACAAAGATGTATGTTAATACATATATTATTTATATAGGCATTAGTGAATGCTATTGTTGTCTCAGCACAAATCAAGGTCCAGGCCATGGCCTTGGGGCTTTCAGGGACTCACTTTATCTTGTGTTGTGATTTTTTTTTTTTCCTTTTTTTTTCTTCTCCTAGTTATGAATAATTAAAAACTTAAATTACTTGCCATGTTCAAAATTCATATGCTGGGGAAAATAGCTACATGAAAATTAATTTTCTGTTCTGTGAGACTGATGGGAAATCAATTAATCTTGATGTATTATTTTATGCAGAACAGGGTGCAGGAACCAGCAGAGAGAATGGCTACAGCTGTTCTTGTTGGTCGGGCCATATATTATTGTTGGCGGGTTTGACAGCTTCTGAAGGAAATGGCTGAAGGGTATCAGGCAGGTGAATCAACTGTAAAAATTTATTGGAGGATACAAACTGTTTCCAGGGGACTGATATAAAACTCACACTTGAGAACTGAAGTATTGAATGTTTTTGTGACTGAAGCAGCTTGTTGTCAATATTTATAGCTTTTTTCTTTGTTATATGTCCTATTTGTTTGATTAACTAGTCAGATGTTAGTGTCTGTCTGTAATTTATTTGTTGTGCCTTCTGCAGCATTTTTGATACATAAAGATTTACCACTGGGTAAATAAAGCAGCTCATGCAATGCAATATGCTAAATAAAATGACAGAGCTGTTTACAGCGTGTTACAAGTTTTATAACTCGCTGGGTAGATCAGTAACTTTTGTTTACCTGTGTCACTGTTACGCTGAAACGTGTCACAGTTTATTAAGTGCTGTGGGGTAAACAGGTCTCCTTTTGAATAACTGGAGGTGGTAATCAATATGCACCTTAATGGTAAATCATTTCAGTCTATAAAGCTCTCCATGTAAACTTGTACATAATGCAAACATTTCCAAAATAAAATGAAATACCTTCATCCTCTTTAGAATGAGTTTTGTATTCACCTTCCCTTGCAATGATTGTGCACTAGGACTCTATAAACAATAGAAGGGAGAGGCACTAAAGAAGCCACTCTAACAAGCTGTGTGTTAAATGTTGATCCCAGTTTGGATGTGGGGCTCCGAGGTCCTAGAGCACAGCTGAGTCTCACAAGGGCCTGTTTTTGTAATTAACTGCTGGAGAAAGAGGCTGAGGCTCCCTGGCATCACTTGGTGGGTTGGGAGCAGTGTGCTCTGAATTCTCCTTAAAGATCAAAGCTATTACTGGGTCAGGGAGTGTGGCTGTGGCACTGCAGAATCTATAGAGTGGGATCTCTGTACAACTTGTAGCCATGGGAAAGAGAGATTAGTTTCCACCTAGTCTTATCAAAGCTTCCTCTCTGGCCCTCTGAAACAGAAGTGTATAACAACAAGCTATTAAAATGGCACTCAGTGGAATATGGAGACTTATAATTTAGTGAAAACCAAGGATTCCTGCTGGAAAAAGGAATAAGAGACGACAATATTACTAAAACTTGTAAAAAAATCATTAAGAGCTGGTCTCTTACAGGTTATTTCCTGTATTTCGTTCAAAAAGGCTACAGGAAGAAATGTGTTTATGTGATGAGTGAAAAAAGATTTTGATTTTTGTAGGGTTAATTAATAAATTAATTAATTTTGTAGGAATAAGATGGGCAATACTGAGATTATCAGGGGTCTCTCCTCTCATCTATTTTCAAATTGTGGAGGTTTCTTGATCTTCAAAAGAGAGTCAGTATCTTTGCCTTTTAACCACTCTCTCCTGTATTTATACTATTACTCAAAGATCCTTTCTTTCCTTTTTGCCCATGAGCTATCCACATTTCAGGATTTGTTATGCTCATTTAAAGATTAGGTAGTCATACACCTTACAGAGCTGAACCTGCACCAAGATTCAGTCCCTGGAATTCCTACATCCTGGGGTCCATTGGGTTCTGCTGTCCAGGTTTCCACTGAGGTGTCCAACCCCGTAGTGAAAATCTTTAGTTTAGAACCCTACTGCAAATTTAAAGCTTTGCCAATTGCTAAAGGTATGAAGGTGGTAGAAAAATTCAAAACTCTGAATAGAGTTTTCAAGATGCAATAGTTCATGACTATAGAATTACCATGTATCTGTGGCAATAAGGAATTTTGCAAGTAAATTATAAATATGGTGTGAAAATTGTAGATGGGTTTGAGGGAAGAAGGAAGACACAGTAAAAGGAAGTAAGAGCTGGGAAATTCTGACCCCATTCTGAAAATATGCTGAACTCTTAAGACCTAATCAGAAGTTTTGTTTCCCTGTGTTAAAGTAATGGGTGAACTAAATGAGATCCAAACTTTGGGGTAAGGAAAAGAAACTTTCAAAAGTTTATAAATATTCTAAAGATTCATATTATATGAGTTTGGAATAAACTTAACAGTTTAACTAAGGTGAACTTTATGTGTCCTTCCTGAATTAAAAAGCTATAAAGAAAACTGAAGTTTAAAGTAATTGTTAATGAAAGCTGGCCAGCATGACCTCCTGAAAATATGAGCATTTGTTGGTCCAATTTTCACAGATGTTAAACATTTGGTGATGTTACTTGGGGCTGCTTGAACCACATTAAAGTCCAGTCACTAGAGTGTTGAAACAGTTGGGCGCTATAATAAAATATACATAAAAAGGAATTGTGAGACATTAGGTGTTGTTTGGTGATGACATTTAGGAAATTACAATTTTTCCATACATCGTATTCACGTCTACATAAGTTGTTTAGGTATTTAAAATAAAAGTGGTATATATATCATTTTTAATTGCTACTACAGTTCTGGCAGGTGCACATAATCTAACAATATGTCAAATATGACAAATTATTGTTGAGTTACAATATAGCCTTAATAAGAGCACATCTGTTCCCACTATACAGTATAGTGGATGCCTGATTTAAAGAGTTTACTTACTGATATTGTATTGTTGTTTAAATATTTAACAGGATCTTAGACACGAATCATAAAAAATACACAGTAGTGTATAAAAATGAAGAATCTCACTTGCAGTAATGTTTTTGCTGCTGTTAAATCTATTCATCCCATCAGGAAAGGTTCCTACGTACCTTAAACTGTCACCTGCAGATGCACATTTCATGGGGGTGTCTATGCAGAGAAAGAGTTCAGAGCAAAACCCAACATTACAGAAACATCAGCACTCTTGGTGTAAAATGTGGGAACTGTTAAACAGCTTATACAAGTCCTAGAGTAGTGCTTAGGCTGAAAACTGGAGATTACTATGCCAGCTTTAACCTCAAGGCAAATATATGCGTGACTTTTGCTTTCCCTACTAACCTGTCTTTATCTTAGCCCATGAGTTTTCTGGCTTTTCCCCCTCCAGTTCTCCCCCCAGTTCCACTGGTGGGGAAGTAAAGCCAGGGTTACCCTGTTTATAAAAGAGAGTTGGGTCGAAGCAAACGCAGGTCCAACCAGTATGATCATCACTGCATTTCTCCTTTATTCGATCTAAAATGGCAGCTTATATACATTTCTATATAGTTTACAAAACGGATAGCTCTTTCATTGGCACACAGCAGAGAGAAGAATGCAAACACACATTGTTGAACTTACTTTTAAGGTAGCTAACAAATACTTACTAACAACTCTCTGCAGTGACCTTCAAAACCCCATTATCTTGCTGTGACACCTTAACATCTAATTTCTAACTGCGCCACAACTTGGCTAAGTAATTTTAACTGCGTCAAAGGCTTCACAGGCCTCAGCCAAGGCCTCAATGAGGCCTCAGCTCGGGTGGCTCAGGTCTGGGCAGCTCATCTCCAAGAAAATTCTGCTACAGGGAAGTGAGTGAATGGCTATGTGGGGCTTGGCTGCTGGCTGAGCTTAAATTACAGCACAAATTTACTTTTCTCTCCTCTGTGTTTGCTCCTTTACACACTTGCTCAGGTGGTCTGCTTCCCATTTTACTTCTAAACTCCAGCTGTACAGAAGTAATGCTGCTCTTAAAGACATTCAGCTTTAGAAGCTCTTTTAAAGGACATATGGGAGAGGACAGTCAAAAGAGATGTGGCCCATGATAAGGAAGCTAGAGAACCTCTTGATAAAACAGAGTTGTTTCAAAATGCCAGACTGAGTTCATCTAGGTGTACAGGCTGTAGAGAATAATCACGTTTATTCAGCTGCTTCTAAATGTGTTTGGGTTTTTTCTCAATTTTATTTTTGAGATGAGGCAGGCAGATCAGTGCTCTGTGTTAGTGCTGTGAGTCTTGTGCTGCCTGTTCCTTGCTTTGTTTGTCCCACTGAGTGAGCCCTAAATGTTGCTTGGAAGGGAGCTGCAGACATGCCTCACGTTTATGAGGGGAAAATACCCTCACTGTATGGCTGCTCCTTTCAGCTTTGGAGTTTAACTCAGATCTAAAGCGCGTGACAAACAAGTTTGTGTTCTCAGCTCAAGCTTGCTGCGCTTATTTCATAGAATCATAGAATGTGCTGAGTTGGAGGGACATGTGAGGATGATGGAATCCAACTCTTGGCCCTGCACAGGGCACCCCAAGGATCACCCTGTGCCTGAGAGCACTGAACATGTCTAACATAAATAAACGTTCACGAAACGAGATGGAATTTAGGTTTATAAGGAAATAGTTTCTTTTGCACTTTAACACAAGTGAAAAATGCTTGGTTTATATGTTTTCCATAAAATTTCCAAAGTGATTGTGGTTTTTTTTCTTAGTTAAAAGGTAAAAGTTACTTTTGTTAGCTTTTAGTGAGTTGTTTGACAACAGTTGTTTGTGTTTGGGGCACTCACAGGTGCCAGAATCAACTGGTTCTTTTACTTATGTAATTGTCAAAACTTGAAGGGCCTAAATGACCTAAGAGATATTTCCAATATTTTTTTTTAATTATTGTATAAATTACTAAGGAAAAGATGGTGGTGCTTGCTGGTGCTACTGACTTACAGCTTTTCTCATGTCTTGAGAAATAATGGTATTTTTAAAATTCACTTCTGAAATGTGGTTATTAATTGTTTGAAGAATATGGTCCTTTTTTTTTCTCCTGTTGCTCTTAATTTTTTTCATTGAACATAAAATACTGCCTGCCTCTCTCAGGGGCACAGTAGCTCATAACTGTATGCCCTTCATGCTTTATTATGCAATTTAGTTTTTCATATTTTTCATTTATTAGTAATAAAATGACTTCAGAAAAAATAATTAAGATGCTAAAATCACTATAAAGTGAAAATTTCAGTTAATTAAAGTAAGTTTTCTGTTTTTGTAAGATGGATTTAGTTGTGGTATTACTTGGCTCAATTTTGAATACTTAAAGGTAGCTCCTCTGTTTCTCCCAAAGCTTAAGAAGCTTCAGGATTCCTAGAAGATATACATTCCTTGTTTGGTAACAATTTTTTGCATCACCTGAGGAAAAAGTTTTCATGTGAGAGATGAACTAGTGTGGACTTGATAGTTTCTGAGCTTGAGAAGAGCTAGCTCAGAGCTAGCTCTCCAAAAACTAGTACGTTCTGTAACTGTTCGGTAGAATTTTTCACCAGATAATGCACCCATTTGCTTATTCTTTCAGAGTTAATTTTTAAGATTTAATATATAAATTTAGAGCAATGGTTCAGTGGCTTGGTTAAATATCTGCTCTGGATGTTATTTTATACTTTTATCAGACCAGCTTCACTCTCACAGGCTTCTTTTAATCTTTGCTTTGTGACTAGGAGGAATCTGACCTTGTTCAGTCTGAAAATTAGAGTATTGTAATATTCCTAAACATATAAAGCATGAACTTTATCAGAAAAATTATATTAAAATTTGCTGATAACCATTTTGTATGGAAAATAAATAACAGGAGTAGGCTCAAACACGTCAAGCAAAATGAACTAAAAATAAGTCATAGTTGATTTATGATTATTTTTCTTTATTTAACTGCAAGTTAATAGAGGCAGTAGAAGATTTTCTTATTAGTCACTGATTTGAAAGTTGAAACAACATTTTTATAAAACTACTTTGCATTTTGTCATACCTTGTTTTTCAAGCAAAAACCCTCTAATCTCAGTGTTTTTTCACATTAGATACATTTCATAATTTGAACACTATGTCATACTAGGTTTGAGGAGTTATTGGACACAATAAGCACTAGCATCTAAGTTCACAAAAGTTAAAACATGAAACACAAATGAGATTTTAAATACTTTAATTAAATGAAGATTTTTTTAGTTTTTGGGTCTGAGTGAGACTAATACTCTAAAAATATTAATAAATAAATCTTATGTGGTTTAAGAACATTGCAAGTGTAGTTTTAGTAGCATTGTCTAGAGGTACAGGGTCCTTTATTTTTGTAAGGATTGTTCTAATAGTGATAAAACCTGTGTGTTAATGACATGGAAAAATAATACAGCAAAGCAGTTTAATGGTATCCTCCTTCTTGGTTCTATGACACTTGACTGCATCACCTGCATGAAGATTGAATTACTTGAGAAAACAGCCGACATGGGTAATGGATACAGGAAACCTGAATTGGGGTCCCTGATATATTTAGGAGATTAGACTTTAAGTTACAGTATCCAAGGGCTATGTAGTATTGGAACATTAGTACATTTATCTGAAAGGCCACATTAATTATAATACCCACAGGTATCAATCCAAAGCATTAAACAAGTTCCTATGACTTCATGCTTTAAAAAGGACATGTTTTCTATTTTTCCTGTAAAAGTTGGGTATGAGGGAAAGTTCTTGCTATTTGTTTCAGCTCCAAACATGTAATGGAGCTTGTCTTTGAACAGATAGCAAGCCTAAGTGCTTTTTCATCTAAAACATTAAATGTGTTCTCTTTTAGCCTAACTGCATAGAACAGCTATTTTATGTTTTTATGGGCTTTTTTGGTTTTGCTTGTCACAGCTACTGGTATTAGCTCACTAGTAAATAATGACTTCTCTTTATTAAGACAGACAGATGACTTATTACACATCATGAGCGATCAGAAATCTTTTTAGAGTCATATTTTTAATGCAAGCATTCCCTTCCATGTGTTTGCTTTTCTGTTTGCTTTGTGTGTCCAATGATATATACAGCCAAGTCTTGTAGGTTAACTCATTCATCAGCTGTGATTTGACACTGACAGCTCAGTTCTCTATTTTTCTTTCCCTGTAGAACTCTTGACCAACTTAAATGCAAGCCCACCTGTACCTGTGGTGAATATTGGTTGCATGCAAAGGTGCATTATTTAAGTCGTTGCCCCTTGTGTTGCAAGTGGTGCTGGTTGTTCCTGGATGGTTCTCAGTAAGAACCAATTGAATGCCATGGTCCTTGGTGAGATCTCAGCACTGTGATTAGCCTCCTCCTATTTCAAAGCATGCAGACAGCGCTGTCCATCCGGGGTTTGCATTCAAGTGGAGACTCTGGTCCTTAGCTCTGAGCTGTTCCACAGGCAGGAGGTTGTTCCTGGAGACTGGCAAAAAGTCTCTCCAAAAGAACAAACCAAACCAGCAGGAAAAACCACCATGTACATCGATGAGAGAAACATTGGCATTTCCTGAAACCATTGTTGCTGCTTTTAAGCTCTTTGATGTCAATATTAAAAACAAAGAAAATGTGTTACCATCTATGTTAGGATACATCCCTAGTTCAGAGCATTAGAAATTGAATGGATAACGATCCATTATACCAACTGGCTGTACAGTCCAGTAAATTACATGATCAATAATGCAGATACTGCTTATCTATAATATCTTTTAACAGCTTCTAATAATTTATTAATGCTTTAACTAATATATCCAGTATTTTATCTTTTTACACTAATAAAACAAACGATACTGATGATTTTGCATCTTGCCTTGTAGTCCTGGCTGTCAGGAGTTCCCATAATTGGAAGTGTTGCTTTACACTAATTGAAATATGATTCTTAAAGCCTTTAGGGGGATTTTGTTGTTTTGTCTCGTTGTGAAATGGACATTATCAAAATATGTCTCTGGCTAAGCATCTAAACCATTGTTGATACTTAAACCATGCTTGCATATTTCTAATTTCAGCCCTAGCACTTGTGTTCTCCCTGGATAAAAGAATGCAACCCCCTGCCACGCACGTTGGTTTTGAATGCAGGTAGATCTGATGTGGGATTCAGGGGAAAGCATGTGCTTTACAAGACTGCTCAGACAGGGCTGATGAAGGTGATAGGGAAAACAATATGATCAAAGAATTCTGCAGACAGGCTCTCCCCTTGCATGTTATGGCCTGCTATGGCAACCTGCTGCTCTGCACTGAGATGTTTATAATGATAATCAATTGTGGGTTGTTGAGGTTAAATATTAGCGTGAAAACTGTTAAAATTTGCTATGTATTGTTCATCTAGTTGATGAAGTTGCTCCAAAGTAAGTTAGGAGAGCCTGCAAAGCTTGCTTTTTTATTTTCTGCAGTTTTATCAGCTGGCCTGATAAAAGGTAGAAAATACATTTTGCATTTATTTGCATGTAATTTCCTTTGATAAACCAGTGTCCTCTGGTGGCAAATTTACCTATTGAAAGTGTATGGGAAAGCTGTATGAATTAATATACAGGCCTGGAATGCATGTGTAAGCTACTGAACCCTCTCTTGCCAAAGTCCTGGCAAGGAAATGGGCAATGCAACTTAAGTACTCACTGGGTAAATGGCACTTTTTAGCTTTTCCTCACAGATGCTGCTGCTTTTCTTCATAGATTGCAGTGCTCTGGTTACCAATACTTGAGTTCCTATGTAAGATGTGGGACTCTACCCTTTGGCTGTTTGTTGTGGTTACATCAGGAGGGCTCTCAGTGCCTTTTCTGTGAGCGGAAACCAAAACTATCTTGTAAGAAATTTATTTAAAGCAACATCCTGCTTGGGTGTATACCTTCCATCTTTGGTAGCTGCTTAGTGTAATAATATATTTTTTTAGTTTTTTGTTCTCCTGGAGTCTGAGCCTCTTTTCTGGCATTTCTGTGCCTTAGGCAGTGCCTCTTGAATCAGGAGAGGTACAGATTTTGCATCTTTTTAAACCCTGGAATTCTGTCATTTGATGAAATGACACATTCCCCTGAGGGTGAAATTTTCAGGCTGCTGCCCCATTCTTACAGAAGGGGATTCATCTGGTGATCTAGAGCCATCAGTCCTGCTGTCTGCCTGTGTCCACTCCAGCCCCCTCGTGACCATGCAGTGGAAATCTCCCAGCACCATGGTTCATAGCTACTCGCTTGCACCTTTCACAACGACCTTGCAACCTCAGTGCTGTGGTAGAGGGTTTATCCAGATCCTGTCCTATATATTATATAGGAAATGAGCAGAAAGGGATTCAAATAACAAAGTTGAGGTGTGTGGAGATAAAGATGTCTGTTGCTGTGAGGGCTGAAAAGTAGGTTCTGCGCTGATTGCAGATGGTGACTTCTGCAGTTGCTAATGTTTAGTTTCATGCCTGTGTATTGCTGCCTCTCCAACTGCTACTGACTCTTTTGATTCATGCTGATTTGAAGAAATATTTGAGATAAGATTGCTGTGCCATTGTATATTGTTAACTTTATCTGGTGTTGGGGCTGAAACGTTAGCATGGCGTTTTTGGGTATGACTTCTTTTGAACTTCTGATATATTTATATTTTATTCTTAAATGAACTTAAGCTCCTTAAATTAATTCCAAAGCCAAATGCCATCAAGTCTCATCACCAGTCACTTAGATTCCTAATTAACTTATACTCCACAGACCCATTTCTTTGCTTATATTTCTTTCAAGTTTCTCTAATGTGCTGTGAGTTACACTGGAAGGAACAATAAGATTTAAAGGAAGAATTAATTTAGAAAGTTGGGAACAGAACAGATAAGAGAAAATGAGAAAAAGCAGCTTAGTATTTTGTCTTGTAAATGGCCTTGCTCTGGTAGACCCAAGAACCCATTTATTCAAAGAAAGGAGGAGTGTTAATGAAATAGATCATGAGCATAGCTATTACAGTAATGAATTTTAACACTCACTTTGTTATATGATATTTTATTTATGAGCTTCCTGATTATTCAGATAAAGACAAGAAGTTTATAGCACTAGATTATGTCTTGTTTTCATAAACATATTCAGTAGTTTAATAAACATAATTTATTTTTTCTCCTTAAAAATCAGCAAAATTTATGAGAGATTATCTTAGGGTTAATGAAGTCTAACATTAAGGAAATATTACCCTATAATATTGGAGCCTTCACTGCTAGAGTTGTAATTGCTTAATGCTTTTTTCTACAGGCTATTTTTATATAGTACATGCTTTGTGCCATTAATCCTATTTTAACATGTTACTCTTAAGCCAATTCATTGGAAAATATATATCAATGTTTATATTTTTCACTCACTGCCTTCATTAGAAGATATAATACAATTTTGATAAAAGAGTTTTATAAGAAGTGCAGCATGTATCTTTTCAAGTGCATTGTTATATTGGGAGGTTACCATCCTGTCTTTAAAAACCCTGCAATATCTAGGAACTCCTGTAGTTAAATTTCTTTGAGATGCTGTCAGTAATAACTTACAATGTAATCTACAGCAGAAAAAAACTCCCAAGCATAAATAAAGTCTGAGATGTTATGTGTGAATCTTGCTAATTAGCAGCACAGTATTTATCTTAATGACATCTTCAAAATGTGAGATTGAAGGCATGTGCAGAAAAGAGAGCACCCCACAGATGCATTTCTTAAAAGAACCCTCCTAAGGGAAAGGTGCAACATATTTTTTTTATTTCACATAATAAAAAATACTTCTTGTGAACAGCTTAAGCATTGAAAAGAGTTAATATTTTAAGGTATTAATGATTTTTCTGTGTAAAAAGTGTATTTTAATTTGTAAGACCAAAACAGCATATGCAACATACTGACTAATCCTACTGTGTGGATTAGCATGGCAGACTTGTTTGTGGAGTTGTATCAGTAATGCATTACATGAATTGCAGTTATTACATATGACTCAGAACAATAATTTAGGGTGATCTGAGCAGATAGTTCGTCCTCTGGTTTTTAAATAGATACATTTTTCAGGCTACAAATATGATGAAAAGTATATTTTACAATTTGAATCAGTTATAGAGGTAAATATTAAGTTAGTATATTTCAGTAAATTACGTCAGTGTCCACTGAATGACAATTTAATCTGCTCTGACTGGTAACCTTGTTCTTTCATGCCTTGTGTGGCATGTTAGGGAGAAGGTACACAAAGGAATAGTGGGAAATTGGGAGGCAACTGGCAGGTAGGTTTGCATTTTTTCAGGTTAATTCACTTGATGAAAAGCTGCTGTATGTGATGTGTCATATATCAAAGGCAGGGCATCAGTAATCTTTGCTCAAGGGCACGGGTAACAGACAGAAAGACATGTGAATGAGATGGAAAAAAGCAACTCATCCTTTTCTGCTAACACCACGAAGGAGATAAAGGAAGATTTATGAGTCATCTTGGACCACATACCAGCCAGAAGCATACAGTATTTTTCACATGTTCCAAAAATTGGTGGTAGAAGGTAATCAGACTGTCACGATGTCCATCAGGTACTTTAAGAAGAAATTGGGTCCTTTGGGCTTTTGATTGCATAGTCAGCTTTTTCTTTATGCTGTAGTAGTTGTATTTTTTCTTTTCCTGAGACAAGTAATTTTTAAGTGAAAGGATGCTGCCCGTGTGTTTAAATGTTATTAATCGTTAGCATTACTAATGTCAACCAAAATAGTAACAAGCCAATGATGTGCTGTGGGCTGATGCTTTGCTTTAGCTTCAGACTCTGAGGTAACCTATTTCACAGAACCATACATTATGGGGATTTCCCAGTGTACAAAAATATATCCAAAAGTAGTTATAGCTGATAGGAGGAAAATAGAAAGTTGGGAAGTCATCTAATGCTTTCACATAAGGCGCATAATATTGATGTGTGGTGTTTTGTTAATAATTAATATGTTCTAAAAAAGAAACTGAGAAAACCAGCATGGATGGAAAACTTTATTTTATTTTTATTATTTCCCAAAAACAGGATGCCAGTGTGATATTTAATACTCAGCCATCAGAACCATTTGTTATCAGGACTTGATAGCTAAAAATATAATCTTGTTAAAACTGATTGTAAATTCCTTCCTGAGTACTGATCCCGTACATTACACAGGTCTGAGTCAATCAGCTGGACTATTTTTGCAGAGGAGCAAAGGGGGAGTGGGATTGAACTGACAAGCCAACACTTTGCATTTGCAGATTTTAAAATGCAGATATTAATTTGCATTCAGCTTTCAATTAAAAGCAGTATTTTTGGAATATTTCACTTTTCCCTAATGACTTTTCTGTGCTGCTCTGTTGTTTTTTTCCCCTGTTTCTGATGAATTTGTCATTTCTGAGTAACTATTAGTGTTCTTGTCATTATTCACATAGCTCACATTTCAATTTGATGTAGCTTGCATAGTTTCAGCTATTTATCCACTTCCCACGGTTTGGTGGGTGCTGTGGGCCCCTGCAGAAGCTGTTTGCTGTGGTGGGGCTCAGCCCCTGCCTTTCCCACTGCACTGGGTGCTCCTTGGGGTGCCCAGAGCCTTTCCTGTCTGCCTGCCCTGCACCCAGTGGGTGGGAGCTGAGCTGAGTTTGAAGCCTTACCATGGACATCCTTCTGCAGCACTTTCTCTGGTCTAGCAACTGACCTCTGGGACCACTGCCAACCCTTCCTGCTCTCCTGCAGTTTGAACACAGCCTGCCCAGAGCTGCAGCTGTTCTTGATGCTCTGGGTCAATAGTTAACTCCTCAGAGGTAGATGTTAATAGAGGCAAGCAGACAAACTTTGGGCAGTACTGTAAAACATGATTGCTCCCTAATTAGTGATGTTGGAGGTGTGTTTTCTAGACAAAATTATGTAGTCAACACACATTTATGTGCTTCAGTCTCATAAATGCTAATTTAGGCTTAGAACAGTGACTTCTGGAAAACTGGAATTCTGTTAATGGTTTCCCTTCAGCTTCTTGAGTCAATTTTTTCTCTTGGTCTGGTCTCACAGTCATGATAGACATGGTAGTCAATTCTGACAAAAAAGCTGTTCTGTGTTTTGAGCTTTCTTCCTCTCTTTTTCAAAATGAAGAAAAACCCTTTAAGTTTGTCCTTTCTTGAATCATGTCACTTCATTTGGGTGGTGAAGTGAGGGATTATTTCCTCTTTATGGCATTGTGGGAAAGGGTCTATCCAGCACCATCCATCTTTCTTGTAATCTCTTTTGTTTTGTCACTGTACAACTTGAGAATACGTAAACACATGTATTTCCAGCTTCTTTTAAAGGAAGCACTTTACTGCTTTTTTTTCATCTTTCCTCTCTCATTGTTGTGCCAGAAGTCAAAAACCGAATATCTATTGCAACTTTATGGTATGTTGGAGATTCTGTATAAGATATGTGTAAAGCAAGGGAAAAATCATTTAGAGAAACTATTTCTGAACAGCTCAGAGCAAGAACTGCATGTGAACAAACTTGCAGTACAGAAATATAGAGAGCCAAGGCACTTTCATAGTTAACAGTACTTGACTGACAATCATGTACTTGAGATTCTCATTGTTGCTCTCCAGTTGACTAACATTTCCATGACCCTTCTCCAAAGCACTTCAGCTGTGTGTGCCCTGAAATCTATGGAATGGGGAGCTCTGATTCTTAAAAGTCAATAATATTTCCAGAAACTCAAGCCTAAGTAATTTACCAGCTTCAGTTTCTGAATTGGTCAGTGATATTTATTAACAGTTAAGAGACTCCAACATCTTCCTTATGGTCATTGAAAGATGCTTCACCAAACTATGTTAAAAACTTCATCAGGTTATTCAGCACTGGCTTCTTCTGCAGACTCTGATTTGCCTACCACTACCAATTACAGTTATTTTTTTTTTTTTACTTTAGTTACAGGAAGTCTCTTCTGAGACCAAAGCTATAAGAATTTGCCGACCCTTCATCATGTACCTATTATTTAAGTTCACTGTTTTGAGTTACTGGCAGTCTGCTGTATCATAATGGCAAAGCAGCTGTTTTAAAAACCATCTCATGCTAGATTTTCTGAGGCCTTCTTGGAGAGAAGATGAAAAGAAGCTGAGTGCCAGGAAGAGTTCTGCTCAGTTTGTGGACTTGCTCCCTGGTTATGTGTCTCACCGTCTTTCCTGTTCTATGGCCATTTGAGGGTGTGGATGTATTTGAAATATTACCTGCTTTAATTCCTTACTTGTGGATCAAAGTTCAATAATATCTCAAATTTAGATTTTTTTTTTAAAGCTGAGGCTTCTGAACAGATGTAGAATGTAGATCTCAGCACATTTTTTATATGTGGAATAGCTGATTTCCTGGAAGCCCAGACAGGTGTATGGTTTTTTTCTTAAAGGTGCAATGAAAGAAATGAGAAAATAATTATTTAACCAATTTAAGCTGAGTTTTGTTTAGTGAATGAAGGTTGATCAAAGAAAGTGTTGCAGTACAGCAATTTTTGATTACTCATCATAACTCACTAGTGGCTAAAACAAATTAAAGAATCCTTTTTAGCCTGATGAACTAAAGGAGGGAGATTTTTCTTTGGTTGGGTTCACCTTACTTATGAGTTTATACATTTATATATGTGCAGTGTAGCATAGCAGTGGTTATGTGCATTCTGGGGCAGCTGATTGGTGATCAGATGATCCCTCTTGTGATGTTCAAGAGGTGCAGAAGGGCTGCAGTGTAGGTGCCATTTTTATGTCAAGGAATCATGGAGATAGGTGAATGTGGAGAAGAAAAGAAGCTAGTTCTGGTCCTGAATTGATTCAGTGACTAAGTCCATTTGTGGGTAAATGTATGAGGTGTTTTCCAAACTGTCCAGAGCTATAAAACTGAGGACTATGCACACTCTTGTGAAGGTTGCATATTTAATCAGTAGGAGAGGTCTGTGAAATGGCATTTGTGTCTGCATGCCAAATCACTTCTTGTTGGAGGAATGTTCCCTGACTTTACGTGGGAATGGAGCTCAGAGTTGCTCTAGGCTGGGCTCTAAATTTATCTGCTAGACCACCTTGTGTGGTGTAGCAGTATCTTGTCAGCACAAACTAAACAAGATTGAGGTTGATTAGCCCTGGGAAGGGAAACCCTTAGAGAAAGCCCGTGTTTTCTGAAGGAAGTTGCCCTAGTGATTAGGTGGGTGAGCTCTTCTCTTAGAAGTCTGTTTTGGTGGCCATTGGAGGACAGCTTTTTTTTTCCATGTGCTGTCTTTTAAACCATATTCTGAGTAATCACTTTTAGAATATGTCACTCTTCAAAAAAAAAAACCAAAAAAACCCTATCAAAAACCCATGGGTGTTTTGATTAAATACCCTGAGCAAATACATAAATCATACCTACTTAACCATTTCTCATACAGTCAGTTTTAATTTCCTGAATCTCCCATTTCATCCCCCATGTGTGCTACTCTGCTATTGCATACACTCTACTAGCTGTAGTGTTGTTACATCTTCTAGTAGTAGATGAAATTTTTCCATTTCTTTTGAAATAAGTAATATATTTTGAGATACTGTACAGTGGAAAAAGTAAATGTAACGAAGACACAGTTTTGCAGTTGAGTAGATTTATCTTACTGATGAGAACTTCTAGAATACTACCAGATTAGTGCTTCTTCATTAGTCAAGATGTACTATGTTCTGGCCTTAGATTTTTTATTTTTTCTTAGAAATTGAACAGTTTTGAGGCAAAAAATTTAACATATTATTTTTGGCAAAATAGCCTGCAATTTAAAATACGTGTCCGAAGGTAGTGAGGGATTACTTTAGCATAAAGCATCTCATTAAAAAGATTTTCCACAAATATGCTGTAAGGTTTGCTGTTGCTATTGGCTGCAAGATGTACCAGCAGCAACATATTAATGCAGCAAGCGTCACTAAAACAATGTTAACCTGGGTTTCTCACTGGAAATAGATTTGGTGCTTTCATTCCTTTCCATGGGCAGCAAATTTGAGAAAAAGGAACTGAATATGGTTGATGCAATTGCATTTTTAAGACACCCTTGTAAATCGCAGAATTATAAAGAAATGAGAAAATCCCTTAATTGTAACAAGTTCCCCAATGCATAAAAGGACTGTCTGGCAGAGAAAATTGGCAGTGTGCTTGTGATCAGATGTAACAGCTGGAACACTTCTAGTCAAAGTACTTTTGAAGTAAAAAACCTAATAATTTATCCACAAACTGCTGTGATAGCTGTAATTCTGCTTTGTTAAAAATTTCTCTTCTCTATACTTATATATGTTGTATATATTTCAATTTTGGCCTAACATTCTTACAAATATGAAAGAGATTAATGCTATTTTCGATACACATTGCAAGCTTTTGTCAAAATATTTTCTCCAAAGTTTGGGATAATTAGTGTATTTTTACAATACTGAGAATTCTTTTATGAATTGTTGTTTGTTGCCAGTTCATTTCCATGTTAATTTTCTGTCTTTCAATCACTTACTGTGTTGCTTGGCATGGTAGATCTTGGGAAAGGTAAGTGTGATGACACTTCACTGATTATGTGAATGCAATGACGGTGGATTTGATTTTCTTCTCTTGATCTTTTTTTAGAGGTGACATCTACAAAGTATTGCTTACATTTTTCCATGTGTATTCAGTATGTAAACCAAATCCTCTGGTAAAGAGCAGGACTCATTACTGAGTTATACAGAAATTGATTTCTTTTTCTGTGGGTCTCTTACTAAAAAAAACCAAAAAAACCCTAAGTTGCTCCCTTTTTAGACCTCTCAGGGAAATAGTTTTAAATGTAAATGGTTGATCTTGAAGTGCATTATAAATCAGTATTGTTCAACATGGCAGTTCATTGATGGTAGTATTTAATTATGTCCATGCTGTCAACCTCTGCAGTCCTTATTGCTTTGTTGTAGATCAGATACGAAGTATGAAGTTTTCAAAGCTGTAGAGATGAAAGAGTAAACATATTCAAACAGTTCATTCAAATATGCTTAAGGAAAAAAAAGATACTACTAGAGCATGTGAAGAAGCCTATGAAAACCTGAAAGCATTTTTTCTTTTGATTACAGTGGCAGCCTTAGAGTTCTATCACAGATTAATCTTTATTTAAAATGGTAGAAGGCCAGAGAAAGCATATGATCAAGTAGTTTATTAAATAAAGTTCAAGCCTGTAAATCTGTGTTTATTTACCATTATTAGATATGTGAACAAAACCATAATTTTTTTATGAGTAAGTGCACGTGCAGTTGAAGAGAGTAGAGTACGAGGCTTGATTTTTTAAAAAATTTTTGTCCTGTTTTGTTATGGACAATTAGCTCCAAACTGATTTAGCTTGCTCCTATATTCATTCCAGGACATACCCTTTTGGCTACTTTTGGACAAAAGGTGCTGGACTACAGAGATTTTGCTCTGACCCAGTAAAGCTTTTCTTACACCATCGTTTTTTCTTGTATGGGATAGGAAGGCAAAGTGAATCAGATCTTCAACCAAACCCCCACATGTTGTTAATGCTAGATTTCTTCCTGTATAGATGTTTGTTTTTGATGTTAGGTTATTCCTAATAGTTAGAACAAACTATTTAAAAATCAAGAACCAGCTAAGAGTCCTTTTAGAAATTAATAAGTGTGCTGGTTTTGTTCTTTTCCACAACCACAGAATCTTTTCCACAACCATGAAATTTGCTGACTTAGTACACAACTAAAAATGAAATATTACATGACAGTTATAGTCTTGATGGTATTACAGATATGCTGTAAATATATATCCACCTCCACCTTTGACAGACATCATGGGGGAGTGTGCTCCTGTCCTTCCTCCTGTTTTTTCTTTCCTTACATTTGCATGGAGAGTCAAATGGGTTTGTCTTTTTACCCCTGTAGTGCTGTTGGCACTCTGGATTTGCAGAGCTTCCTCATTTTTCTCCTGGTAGTGATGGCTTCTGTTTCTGTGCCACTGATCTCATGCCATGGGTTTCAGAAATGGGAGGAAGCTGGGAAGCAAGTTTTTTGGACAGTAGGAAAAGCGAAGATTTCTACCCCAAGTCATGCTTTTCTTCAGGAGTAATGTTGGCTCTGTATCCCTCTCCAGCCTTGCTAACTGCATGGTGTGTTTCTGTGAAGTTATGTGCCAGAGCTACCTCTTTAGAAAACTCCAAAGAGAGTTTATTGCAGTGGAGAATTTTCTTTTGGATGACTTAATGTGGCTGCCTAATACAATGATAAACAGAAGTTCTGTGATACTTCAGAAGAGTAAATTGAGTTTTAGTATCAGGAAAATATTAAGATCTATTATGCAGCAGAATATTAATTCCCAATGCCACACCCTAGGCAAAAAGAAATTGGGGAGGAATGCTGCTCTGGCAGGGAGAATTATTTATTCATATTATTTATGAGCTGAGTTTAATTGTAACATCCTGTATGCATTACTGCTTGTAGTAGAGAAGTTGGGGAGCTCTCATCAAGAAGCAACAAAAAAAATTTTTTTAAGTGATAGGCATCTGTGTGCTGAATCTGATTAAGATCTGTGAAACATGCAAGTAAAGAAATAAGTGTTTCATCGTGTGAGAGATTTATTTTTGAAAACATTTAGCATTGACCTGGTGTGGTTATCTTATCTTGATTTCTAATATTTATTTGGAAAAAGAAATTAATGACTATTTTTTAGGATACTTGTGGTAGTGAAGTCTGTCCAAAACAGGAACTGAACATTCACTACTTACTGCCCATTATCAGGCAGCTGCTTTTGGCCAGCTTTCATCTCCTCTTTCCCTCTCTCACTCCTTTTTTATTTTTTATAAAGTAATAAAGTAGAAAGTGACAGAGGGATCAGCTTAAAGTAACAAACATATTGGCTTTGATTTTGTATGTGATACTGCAAATGCAACTTCCATTTCACATTACTGTCAACAGAAATCACATTAGTGCGGAAGCAGCAGCCCTTGCTTTGGGATTTCCCTGGCTGGTGTTTGGGGATGTTGTGTAAGGGAGGACGCCCTTCTCAACCAAAGGGTCACTTTGCTGCTGAGTTCTCTTTATTTTTAGTAATAACATCCAATACAATTGAAAGTGGGGTCAAGGTGAGGCTAGGACACTTTCAAGAAGAGGACTAGGGAGAAACAACAAACAGATGTTCTTTGATGATAACTGTTGAAGAGAGAGGATTTGGCTGAGAGATCTGTAGCTTTCACTTGTTGAGAGCCTTTAACTTGAGCCAGTGGTGCTGTTTTTCACCCCCCAGAGTAGTGGTGTACCTGCTGTTGCTATCAAGCCACTTGCCAACAGTGGCATCTGTTCAGTGTAGACATCAAGAATTTGAATGTCAATATCTTTTCCTTGAAATGAATGGGAAAGTATTTGTCACTCAGCAGCAATCATTCTTCAAATAAAAGGTTAGCCAGACAGAGCCCTTAATCAAAGAGTCGGTCTTTTCTGTCAGCAGTGCCTTTTAAATAGCAATGATGAAGGCTGGCTGTCAGTGAATGACTTGATGAGCTAGGTGATTGATCTGCATAAATCATTTTCTTTTAACATTGTCAGTGAAAAGTAAATTGGTGGGATTTTGGGGGGTATTAGCTATATTGACATTAATATATAATATTTTAGCTGTGTTCTTAGTCTCAGAGTTTCCATTAAAAAGTGAAAATTACATAGGATCTTAGCCTATATTATCCTAATGATGAAGTATTATTGTTATTGCAATTACCATGCAAATTAAATTCAAAAGTTGAACATGTAACAGATTTTATGAGCTGCAAGAGAAATACTGTTAGTAAAGGAATTAGGAGGAAGCTGTATCATTTAGTTACATTTGCAGAAGCTTTTGATTTGAAAGGCAAAAATCAGCAGTGTGGTTTAGAAGTATAAGCTTGAGATCTTAATTATGTTGTCTGCTTCAAAAATAACAATAAATGCAAATTCCCAAATATTGGAAAATCTTATATATTGAGGCCTCTATCAGCTTCTCTGCCTCAATTTCACTGCTTTTGATGTAGCAATTTTTTTGGTTTCCTTTTGTTTTAAGGAGTATCTGGGGCATACATTACTGACTGTTGTGGTGTTGCCCAGCGTGTGCTGCTCCTATTAATAGTAGTAGAAGTTCAGTGCCTGTTGCTGCCTCTCATTTGAACTAAGGCTGTGGAATGAGGGGGACTTTAAAAGATGCAAATCATACCTATTCTGGTGCTTTAGAAGTCTCTTCCTAAATACCAGTTTGGGTTAGTAAGAAATAGTTGCTTTTGAGGCTAGGAAATACTGGTTACCCCAGAAACAGTTCAAACCATCACTTAGTTGCTCTTTTCCCCCTGTCTTCAGATTAGTTTTTATTTTTGGAGTGGATGTTCAAAAACCTGTGAAGTAACACTCACATGCACACCTCTCCCCCTCCACCCTGTCCCCAAAGGCCCAGAGTGACCAGTTGGATGACATCCCTGTGTGTGAAGACTTATTCAACGTATGCATAGACACTGTGCAAAAGACCTGTTTTAGAGAAATCTGCATCCATGGGGCTCAAGGATGATTCTTTCAGCTTTTTAATCTGTTTTTGTAAAAAGATTTATTTACATTATGTGAATTGCTGCTGCCAGCCTCTAACACCATTTTACAGGACCTGAGTCCAGCAGGACTGAGAAATACAATAAACTCAAAAGAGCATTCTCTCCTTCCCCTCCTCCCCTACCCATTTGAAAACATAATTTTATTGAGTAAGTATCAAAGTGTTTGAAAATGTACTTTATATGTCTTCATGCACTTCCTGTGTACCTGGTATGTAAAGTTTTCTAAAAGGACATATATAAATTGCAACATTTCTATTTTTTGGAGGTAATTCTCAGCTAGCATTCTTGGATAACTAAATATACATCTCTCTGGGTAGGAATGGAGTTTGGATGTGTTGGAGTGGATAGGAATGAGCAAATACTACATTTGCCAGTGTGAACTTGGCTGAAGAGAATCAATTCTGTGATGTTGCTTCATTTATAGTTCTGTTGATGTGTGGTTTTATTTTGTTTCCCCCCAGAAATGACGTATTTAAGATACAGTTCAGAGCGATTGTCACTGAAGAGTACTGAATAAGTAGTTGCAAAATGACTGTTGAAACTTATTTTTTTTATGTTGTTGTAATTTAATTTTTTGGGGTCTCTTAGCACATGTGACAAAAGCTTGGTCTTGTTGATCACATCCCTAAGTTTTCTGTCCTCTTACTGTGTGTGGTGTTACAAGTCAGAAGAACACACTTTGGTTGCAGATGTCGCTGTTCAATAAACTGCTGACCCAAATGACAACAACAGTCTTGTTGTTCTGTGGTTTAGCTTTGTTTACAAGCCCACAATGAACAGACTTCTGAGATATACCAAACTTTATCTGAGTTTTCTTTTTCATCTCCAGCAAACAATGCGATAGTTTGCTTTTTACTAGATTGCCAAAGTTCTTAAATTCCATAGCCTTTGTTTATACTGTATCAGTTGTTAGTATCTCTAACTAATAGCTTGGCAGTATCTTGCTAAGTTTTGCTCAAGCTTTTAATCCTATCATCTCTCTTATCAGTTATTTGTTAAACCTTTGATGGTATGCCTTTATCTAAAATCAATGAGCTCCATGACAAAAGGTAAAATTTAGGGCTTCTTGTTATTAATCCCAGTTTTTCCACAACTTCTTTTTTTTCAGTCTTGCTCCTGCAAGTCTTTTTCTGACTTATTTGAGAAAGAAAGGCAGTGGTAAATACCATTTCTTGATTCTGTTACTCTCTTTTCAACCTTTTTGTTCAGTGTTGCTGTGGAATTCATGCAGTATTCCCTACCTCTATAACAGTATGTTGTTACTCTTTGTGAATATATTGCCATTAGCTATTAGATTTCATTAACCACTTAAAGGAGTTAAATTGCTGAATAACCTCTCTCTTAGAACCAAAGAACTTCAAGGAAGAAGAATTCACAGTGAATGGAGATGGTGAGGGTGTTTGGGAGGAGAGCATTGCACAGCACCTTGGCCAGGATGCAGGAATAAGGCAAGCAGCCAGGGAGAATGGAGGTGGTGTGGGTTTGGAGAAACACATTCAGGGCAGTAGCTCAGGGTGCAGCTGCAGTGGGAGCTGCAGGTTGAGCTCTGGGTGAGAGCCCAGTCAAGAGGTGCCAACACTTTGCATAATGAAGGGCTGAGGGAGCTGTGTCCCAGCCAGGGGACCAGGGATTTATGGAATGAGGGTTTGGAGATTCTGCAAAGGGAAACCTGGGGTTGAACTGGTGAGGAAACCTGGTCTGACTGTGTGTGGGATGTGTAGGGAGTCAAGCAGGGACATGTCAGCTCTTTGGAGCCATCCTTGCCTCCTCAATGGTCAGACAGAGAAGTTTCCTTAATACAGAAATGCTCATTGAGCTCCTCCTCTGGTGAAATCTGTGTCTGTACAGAGTCTTTAAGGTTACTGTGCTACCTAAGAGATACTTCACATCTAATGTAAATTCATAGGCTGCTTTTGGTGAATGTGAAACATAGCAGTGTCTCGTAAAGGTTTTTAGTTTCATTATTAGTGTCTTTGATGCTGTCTTCATATAAATGTTTGTATTACTATAGCTTGATTTTTTAAAAAAGAAACTTATCTCTGTCTTCATGGCATTGTGCTTTATACATGTAGCAAGAAAAACAGATGCTAACTTTAAATACTGATCACTTGGTGTAGCACAGTGCAGTTCTTTCTTAGAATCTTTACGTTCCTATTTCTTGCTGCCTTAGACCATGACTGCACATCAATGTAGGCATATGTACCGTAAGGCAAAACTTGGTTATGATGTATATTGTATAGGATGGTTCATGTTAAAGCAATACTTTAATATTTTGAAGCAATATTCAATTAATTGATGCCTGAGTTGTGACAGATTAAGTAGTGGGAATATGCTTACACCACAGCTGCTCTGGATCTATTTTGAACATAGTAACTGTAGGTACTCCGTTGGGACAACTTTCTGTGTGCACGTCATCATCTCAAACCAGTTTTTTCTCTATAAATTAACAGCATATAATTATTGGAATTTTTTTTTTGATGCCAACCTGTTTGTTATTTAAGTATTGTAGTGCATGCAATGATGAGTTTGAATACTTATTTTTTTAACTGATGAATTATAAGCAATAAACTGTAACACCTCATCAAATTTCTGCTCAGCAATGACCAGATTTTAAGGGAGTTTTGGCCTAACACTCTGGTCAGTTCAGTCAGTAATTCATCACATGGCTTCTTATAAACTATTTAAAATCATGTTGAAAACTAACTGATAAGCTTGCTATTATTCAGCCTAGCAAAGGTTGAGTGAGTATTTGCTGGAAATTGGCAGAGTCCTCTTAAAAGATCATTTCCTACCACAAAAACCTAAAGGGTTGCACAGATGTGTAGTTAAGTATTCATTATGAACATGCAAATAATGCTTTCCCAAAGGAACATTCTTTGATTTTTGAAACTGCTGTTGCTTTTTTTGGTAGCTGTCATGAAACATGCCTTTGCATTGTTAAAGTGTCTTTCAGCAGATCTCTCACAGAGAAAGAGAGGAGACCATAGGAACAGGCAGATTTCTGTTTTGTGTAGACGTGATTTTAGGTTTTAGACAAAATTATGAACACCTGAGAAATTAAATAAAGCTAGGGCACATTTATTTTATTTGATTTCTAGATGGTTAAAATGCTGAGTTATCTGCTTGTTTATACTATGTCTTTAATTTTAATTTCTACTGACATAAAAAGGTATGAGAAACAAAAAGTAACAGGTGCATAAAGAACAGTGGATTCAGAAACTTCTTGTACCAAGACTTGGTGCTGGACTCTAGTTGATCTTAGCACTGAGAGAAGTTTCTATCTGAAGGATATTTTGAGAAAAAATGCTACCTCTAGGTAATAGATCCCAAGTTACAAAGTTCGTTCACATTGAACTCCAGTTTCTTACATAGCAATTTGTTGAGGGGAGGGGGGGAAAAAAGATTTATCTTCTATTCAGGGCAAGAACTTCCAACTCAAGAAAGGCAGAAGAAAACCTACTTTATGTTGGTTCTGTCAACAAGACTTAAGATCTGTATTGTGACCTTTTTATTTTGTGTATTTCTGGTTCAGATACTGAAGGGAACACACTGATAACAAAAAGTACTTATGGAAAGGTGAGTATAAAAATGTCAGCCTCTTATTTAACAGATCTGTTCCCTCTTTGAGTCAAGAACATGCCATCTTCTGGTTTTAGTGGGGAGATAATATGGTTGCTCTCAAGTCCGAGTTATGTGGAACTCTGAAGCACAGACGACCATGGGCTGGATTCTAACCTAAATTATGAGTAGTTTTGTACTTGAGCTGATCTGGGAACAGAACTGAGCTTGACTTTCCCATCCCGAGATAACTTTGTATGGCTATCAGTTACTGAAGAAACGGATCTGGCAATTAGTGAAGCAAAGAGAAGTGTGGAATGCCACGGGACCACTTAGCAGTTGCTTTTCAGGGGACATTTATACTTTCATAGAAACATTCCCTGGGGTAAAAAATGTCCTGAATGTCCAAAGATAGGTATCATATAAAGTCTTGGCTTCACAACTACTAAGCGGATGCATTTTGAAAAGCAGTTTCCTTTAGGGTACAAATGAAGAGAAAAAAAACAAAACCCATTTGTGTCCATTTTGAAACTCTTGACCTGCTTGGTTTTGTTCCGATTCCCCCCTTCTCTCCTGTCAGCACTGTAGTTCTTGTTCCTGGTTTCATTTCTGACCATTTGAACTAACCATGGTACAGAGGCTGTGTTTACTTCACAGCTGCAGGTATAAACCAGGCTTTGTAAAAGATGAACTGGTTCTCAGAGCAGGCTTTGCATGGGAATCCTTTGTCTCTCCATGCCAACTAAACATTTTAGTTGAAAGAGTTCAGAGTGAATGAAAATGGCTTTCTGTCACTACTCTTTTAGCATTCAGAAGTGTACATATATCTTAGAAAGATATATGCAAGTGGTATTCCAGGATCAGTTTAAGTCTGGTACATTTTTTGGTAGAAATATGTCAACAAAAAGTTATGTATTAAAAGGTTCAGCTTTATATCTTCCTTGGACTTCAGCTGAAAATTATATACATAAAATAATTTAAAAAAAGAAAGCAAGACTCTGGATTTAAAAACTGTTGTGAGGGGAGGGGGCATACTGTACATCTAATCCTGTTCATGCATACATACATATTTGATATGGACAGGCAGTCGTATTTTCTTCTACACAGATCAATCATTGTCTTTCAATTCCTGTCTTGTCTGGCATCTGCTGACCCATGCTTTAATTCTGTCAGGTCAGAGATATACGGGCCTTTGTAGTGTGCTTGTACTTCATGTCATGTCCCAGCATTGTTGTACATCTTGTTTCAGAGATATTTTGCTGTAATGTTCTGTGACCTTTTCCATTGAGTGAGGCAGTTGGAGAGCCACTCAGTGAAGGAAAATTGAGCTGTTTTATTCCTCCCTGAGGAGCCTCGTGTTTCCTTTCCACCATTCATTTGAAAGCTATCATTTTCTTGATTTTATAGCTGAAAAAACACCATTGATTCACTGGATGCTAGATGCTAAGAGTCCTCCTATTGACATGCCTATTGACAGTTTTCAGTATATTCTGTGTCTAATTATCACTCTTGGCTAAATGATACACCTTGTGGACTTGAGAGATGGAGTCAATAGCGCTCACTGTATTGTTCTAGCAGCCCCTATTGAGGTTGGTGTCAAAGCACTGGGATTTATGCAATCAGAAAGAACATTTCTGTTGGTGTACTGCATAATTAAACAAAGTACAGAGTGACTGGTGACAAAACCAGCTCTGCCAAAGTCATCAGCAAATGAGAAAAGATCTCTTCAGTAAATGGCTGAGACATTGAAGAATCTCTTTTGGCATCTTGCGTTTTTCAATTTTCAAGTGTTCGATTTTTGTTGGAGAGAGGTTTTTTTTCCTCTGCTTTCCATCTCTTCCATTAGATAGTATTAAAAACTAAGCATATTAATTCATGTCTGTGTTAGTAACGTTATGCTGCTAATGCTGTTATGGATGGGAGTATTGGTATGTTTTACATGATTACTTTTAAATGAAGAATCTAATTATGTGGTTTGCACACTGAGTCAGGAAGCGAAGTGGCTGTTCTTGGGTTTTGGAAAGTGAAATTGTTACCATTTTATGTGCATCCAGTTGTTGGTCGTGAATGTTCATGAATGCTGTTTTTATTTAATGTGATTTAATGTTTTGGTTTGCTCTTAAGTGTTAGATCTTCAGAGAGACAATGTGAAACAGCCACATATGGAGTGGTGCTCCCTTTGCATATGTTCAGGTTTGGTTAAAATCTAGATATGTGTATTCAAATATGCGTTCGGTGTGTCAGTGCATTGAAATCTTAAGAACAGAGACTTGTTTTTCAGATATGGTATCAAATAATGTGGTTCAACATTATCAGCTGCCTTAGAATTTATATATGTCTAGTTTGTGGTTTTTTGGACTTTTTTAGGATGTTTTGGCAGATGTAGGAATTTTGTGAAGCACCTATAGCAGAGCTTTATGTGTCCAATATTTTATTTATTGTTGGTTAATGGAAGCAGGAAGGGACCTTATATATCAGCCAAGTTCTCTCCAGAAGAGAGTTGTTTGTACTTTTTTAGTCATTACTGACTAATTTCTTGTGATACTTTTGAGACTCTGAAGTATCTTATTCAGATCTTTTCCAGTGAATATGAAAACCAGCATACTTGGTGTTTCTTTCCTCATCACTATTGCACTCTCCACTGGTATTTATTGTGGAAGAATTGAAGGCTGGTGTGTGACTGAAGCAAGAAATTGATCACAAGATATCTCTGGAACCATCCAGATATGAGTTCCATGTTTTCTCCTCCTTCCCAATAGTACAGTTACTCCCCATGACCCAGGAATAGGTGAATAAGTAAGGGGGAGTGGTATGGGGGTGAGGAAGTTGAAATGGTGTTGGTTTAAGGTATGCTTTTAAATCCCCTCAATTTTTATTTTCATTACTTTTGTCATGGTAATAGACTTGAATGAAATATGTCGACAGAGTGTCTGGAAATGTCTGAAGTTATTAAAAACAAAAATATAAAGACATCAAATTACCAACTCTGAAGAGAAGTATGGAAAAAAGACCTAAGGGCTGTTGCTTTTGTTTTCCTTTTTCTCTCAAACACGTGAACTCATACTAAACCACATAGCGCCAGATCAAGCTGCTGCTTGATTCCTTATGTTGTCAGTGTATTTTTAACAAGATTAAAGTAGGTATTTACACTAAAACCACCTTACATGGCTACAACTATCATTTTATCATTTCTTTAATGCATACAGATATATTCTGGAATAGATTCATATCGCTTTTGAAACCTTTGCAATATCTAGTCTTTCTCAGCAGATCTGGGTACAGATGAGTTGAAACACAGATGTGACTGATAGTTACTATCCACTGACTTTTTCCTTCTTTTTCTTTCTTACCTATTGATATTTGTCTCTTGACTGTTTGTATCATAAAGTAAATATTAACTACATTCTGTCCCCTTTAAAATAGGATCCCCAGACTGACCAATACAAAATTGTGGCTGCACTCTAGTTTTCACTGTATGTATTAACACCATGCAAAAGTAATACTGTTTCTGTAGCTCTCATTTCTCATGTAATCTGTGGGGTTTTTTATTTTACTTTGTTTATTTATATATATCCAATTCACAACTTCAAGCTGAAGAACCTTGCAGCTGTCGTTATTACACAAACAAGCTTGTGGAAAAACAGTGCAAGGCTGAACTAGCAGCAAGCATATGGAGCGTTCATTTTGGAGTGGTAGAAGGGAAAGAATGCAAGGCTGCGTTTTCCCTCTGGGATTGTCAAGAAAGGTAGAGCCCTCCGAGAGAGAATCCAAAAGCACAGCAGATCAAAGTGTGTTTGTGACTGGAATGCCCTAGGGTTAGTGCAGTGTGAGGTGTAGCTTGGCAAATCACCATGCTTACAAACAAAAGAGTGTACTATATTCAAATCTTCCTCCAAGCGTTGCAGCGTTTCAAAATGACAAATTATTGTTTTTGTTATTTCTGCATTTGGAATTGTTTATGCATTTCAAATGATCTGTAAAGTGAATTGTGTGCACTCAACAAACTTCTTCTTTAAAGTAGGCGGGTTGGAAAAAGTGATGCAGTCACATTAAATGCCAACTACTCTGTTCTTCATTCGGTTAGACAAACAGTAGCCTAAAAAATGGCAGTGGATTAAATTGATATAATGACAAGAATTCACATAGTATACTGTAGATGGGAAGAGGAATAATGCCGTGTCTTTGAACTAATGTGATGCACTTTGATCTGCTGTACTTGAAAAATCTAATATACCTGTATTTGTGATGATTCCAAACAATATGGTAAATGCAGTTTTTACAACACGCTGTTTAATTTTAAAGACTGATCTATTTCATCTAGGCAACATTTCATAAAAATAAGCATAAAAACATGTTTGTTTGTTTGAGTTAAACCTCTGCTGAAGATTTCACAACAGTGTTTCATTGCTAATATGTGTATTGAACAGGAAGATTAATGGAATATATGATGACTTGAGGGTTTTAAATTATTCATTTGATGAAGGCGTGTTCTTTTATAAGGAGGAAACGCCTAATTTTTCTACATTTAAAAAGGATTCAGATTTTTAAAACTGTAGCAATTTCAAGGTTGTGTTTTTGGCACAAGGGAATCATACTGGAAACTAAAAATATAAAGATAAAATTCTCCAGTGCATTAGATATAGGGTCATAATTGTCTAAGTGTGGTGATGAATTAATGATATTTTGCTATTTTTTTTTCAGAGTCAGTTAATCTGCAGTTTTTGGAGGGTCTTTCCCTCTTGAAATATTCCAAAATGCATGATTATTAGGATTGAATTGTAATACTTCACTATTTGCTAGTACCTAATTTCACAAGTGGTTTCACTTGAAGTCAGCAGATCCTAAATGGAGAGTAAGATATTACTACTTGAGATTGTTCACATTATAGTCACAATTCAGCCCATAAAGTTAATCATGGCTTGAAGACCCTGACCCTCCCTGCCTTTTTTATTTTCCTTTATTTTTTAAGGACTGTTGTATTCTCTAATTAGACCAGCTACAGGTCTTTTCATAAAGTTTTTTTTTAAAAGTTCATAAATAGTATTTATTAATACTGTTAATGTTGAAGACACGTAGATTGATAAAATAAATATAGCTTAGAACATCACTTTTCATTTGCTAGTTAAAAGAAAACTATTAATAGATAGGAAATGTGTTTTGTGGTAATTTTTTACTACAGAATTAGTAACTGTATATATTTTAACAAGTTTTATGATAATATTTGAAGTTCACCATTTAAATAGGAAACAGTAAGGTAGATAAATGTCAGGAGTAATTATATCATGCAAAATCTTACTCTGTTCTTGTTTTGCACAGCATTCAAAGTGTGACCTCAATACTTGAAACTTATAGCCACTTTTACTGGCATTTTTGCCACCTTTAAAAGTCCATCTGGGTAGAGGAGTAGTGACAGTATGGCCTCACTTGATGTCCTGTGGAGTAAATGAACTCTGAAAGCGTTGGAAGGAAGGAATGAAGTTTATGAATTAATAATTATCTTAATTAGTTTTGCTTTGATCATGTCATATGAACAATCAAATGTATTCTGTCAATGATACAAATACTTTTTGTGAAATCATCGATTTTTCCATTCTTGAGGCAGATGGTAAATCATCATAATATGGAAAATTAATCTATCAGAATCACTGTAACTATATAGGAGTACCTTGTGTCTGTGAGGTACCTCTCATTGTCCTTGTGAGAAGGTAGCCAGCAGACAAATAAAGAGAATTGTGCATTTCCAACTAGCTTTCAAACACAAAAATTACTTAAATTTCCAGACCCAGTTCGTTTGTGTGGAAGTTTTTTGTCGGGTTTTGTTTGATTTTTCTTCCTCGCTGTGTAAATGTATTTATACACATTGATAAGATACCCCTGAGCCTTCCCTTCTCCAAGCTGAACAGTCCCAGCTGTGTCTCTTCTCACATGAAAGACACTTCTGTTCCTTAATCGTCTTTGTGGCCCTTCACTGGCCGTGCTCCAGTGTGTCCAGGTCTCCCAGCACTCTGGATGTGCCCTCACCTCTGCTAAGCAGAGGGAAAGGCTCACTTCACTCTACCTGCTGTCACCCTTCTAATACGTCCCAGGAGTCTATAAGCTATAAGGAGTCTGTAAGCCTCTGTTGCAAGGGCACACTGCTGGCTCCTGTTCAGTTTGGGGTCCACCAGTCTCGGTTTTGATTCTTTGCCGAGATTCAAGGTTGTTAAAGTCCCCGGCCCTCTAAAAGCCCCAAACCGCTTCTCAAGAAAGAAGCAGAGTCCTTCAAGGCCTTGTTCTCAGTTCTCATGCATTGTTTATTAGTTGGTGTCTCATAATTTGCNTGCAGTTTAGCATACAGAGCCAATTTTGCACCAGTAATATCTGTTTGTGAGGAAGAGCTTTCGTAGTTTTGGTGATGAAGATTGGCTCAGTAGAACTCTCTAGAACTAAGGAGTAGTAGTTTCAGTTATGGCATTCACTTCATGCTTAACTTAATACTTGTATACCAAAGTCATCATTTACCAGTGATGGAGCTGAATTAAGGAGTCCAATCTCAAGTCCAGTCCTTGTTGCAGTTCTGTTGTTTTGATTTGTGGTTTTTCCTCTCTCAATATATACATGTATGTCTTTTATTTTGAATCCAGTTTGTTTTACTGATCTAGTTTTAGATCATGATTTTGCAAAAAAAAAGGAAAAAAAAAAAAAGCATCAATTTCTGCAACAGAGAAGACTGACCTGTGGCAAGACACTGAACAGCTGGGGAGCGAGAAAGTGGAAATGGTATAATAAAATCTAATCCTGAGTCATCCTTTCATCACTTCTCCATGCCATTGAAGTTGTCCAACAGAATGTTGGTCATTCAGTTTCATCATTATTTGCATAGTATTAGCAAGGGGCTGCTTGTGCTATGGATATTGGGGACTCTTGTGAACTGTTGGTGTTTAAGGTGTGCCTTGTGAAAGACCTCTGCAACCACATTGTGTTGCAGAAGTTTACATTAAAACTGGATCATTTTCTTACTAGATTTACTTGGTCCATCTGGGAGCCTTGTATTATTTTCAGTAGTGAAAATATATACGCTTATGTAAATTTGAGATGGTAGGTCCTAGTTGTGTATCTGTGGAAAGAAGGAATAATTCTTGCCCCATTTGGCGCCCACTTTGAGATACAGGGGAATGGGGTAGGGAATGAAGGATTTAAGCACACACACAAACCCAGTCTTTGTATTGCTGAGAGTTACTGCTTTGGCAAAAGTGAGAGAAATAAATTTGATGTTGGCTGTGCCCTGAAATGACTGCAAATGTTTGATTTCCTCAGCATTATTTAAGGTCAGTAAAGTCAGAGTCACAGCTTTCATGTTGTATGGATTCCTAATTGTTATGGCTACAGCTGGGATATCTACTGCCATATATGATTTCACTGCAACTCTGTGAAGGCCCGTGTGCTACTGAGAGTGGGGAAGACCAGTGGGTTGGCCAGGGTTTTATAAACTTTCCTTGTGTAATGCCTGGCCTGGCCTAGCAGCAGTCACTCAGTGGTGGGTTTGGCTTGTCATCAGGGCAACCATCCCAGCATATTTAGGTGTACAGTGTAGCACCTTTTACATGGAATCTGGAATATAACAACCCACTAGCCAGTCTTCTGCTCCATTTGCTGCAGTTGGGCATGCTCGAGAGAGACCCTGTCGTGTCAGCAATCTGCTGTTTTGTTCTGAGCAAAACTGTTAGCTACTTCAGCTTTAAGTCTTTCTTCTAGTATTTCTTTGATTAAATACTGCTGATTCTCACACTTCAGGCTGCAGACAACTTGTTGTCCATATGCATCTGGCAACTTGCACACTCCTGGCTCGATCACTTTGCTGCCTACTGCTTCTACAGCTGTCTGGTGCTTTCACTGCAGAAATGAGTCTCGGTGTCTGTAATAGCAGTTGGAAAAGAGGAGGAGCTGCCAGGCTGCTTGCTTTTACTGTTAGGCACTGATATTTTACCAGGCAGAAATGAGAATAGAAGCCACCGATAGAACATCTAATGGCTGAACAATTCCACAAATTAACTAATCTTTTAAAGTAATAGTGTAGGCACTGGTGGAGGGTGTCAGAAACCTTATTTAAAATTCGTTTTGGCCTCACTTCATATGAGATTTGTACTTGGTGACCTCCATAAATCCCTTTACAATATCATTCTGTGACTGCTTATAGGGGATTGAGTCCAAAATATTCTTTGCATGACATAGCTATCTATTGTGGAAAAAGTCTGGGAGAAACTATTATTTTTTTAAGAAGAAAAGCTGGTAAGCAGCAGCTCTTTATTACCTACCAATTAATAGCTAATTACTAACTACTGATACCCCTTCCTGCGACTTAAAAAATCCTAGTGTTGAATGGATATGTATTTAATGAAACTAAGCCCTATGCTGTCTCTTTGCACTAGATGTTTTTAAAATGTTCTGAATTTAGATTGAAATGTATTTACAGGTTCACACTAAGGTTCCTGGTAGATAGTAAGGTAAAGTAGCAATAGTAATTTTTTTCACTATTTCTCTGTTCCTGACTTTTGAGGGTGATATTTAAAAAACCATCCTAAACAAAAATAGTCACATTTTGACTAAAGAGAGATTACCAACTGAGAACACACAGCGTTTTGACAGAACCAGATCAAAATGCTTTGAATTTTGGAAAGTATTTTTCTCCTGCTATTGAGTACTCTGATGAAAGAGGAACTGTTGGCATTTTGAAAGCAATTCTCTGTACATAGTGGGGATTTCCAATTAGCACATTTAAAGACTTGTATGAGATGATGCTTAAAAATGGGACATTACAAAATGAAATTATGTCATGGCACTTTTTGAATAGAGTTCTGAGAAAAGTCATTGTATGGCAGTGCATTTCATGTGCTTGTCTGAAGTCAGTGATTCTTGTTTTCCCTTTTCAATTACAGCAAACCTTTCATAATTATCTAAAAGTTGCATGTAAAGAGTACTGCAGATCATATAACAGGTATACTACATGCTGCATGACATGTATGGGGCAAACCTTGTTTGAAATACAAACATTATGAAGAGTAGCCTGAAAATAAATATTGGGTAATTGCCCTTCTAAATGGCAATTGTACCAGCTGGACATATGTCTGAGGGTAAAGAGTCACTGTCATCTCAAAGTGGTGGTGCCTGAACAAAGGCAAAAAGTTAAGGAAGTGCCAGAGGATAAATTATAGTTACAGAATGACAAATCTGTAGTTGATTGACTACAGACCATAAGCAAACTTTGCACAGGCAATGCTGCAAACAGGCCTGGACCTTACTTGTTTAATGATTGAAGAAGTAACTGTGGAGATCCTGAAGGGGAAATGCTATGTTTTTAGTCTCTAGGTAATTAGGAAGGATCGTGGAGCCGCTAATTATGCAGCCCATACTGACACTGCTGCATAATTCTTAGGGCAGATCTCCTGGACTTCAGTGGGATTATTTCTGTGAGTAGTCTAACAAACAGTGATTTCAATGATTCATAAAAGTGTCCAGGTATAAACCTGTTTTCTATTCTAAACAGTATTTCTCAGCTGAAGATAGTTAAAAGCCTTATCATTCATTCTAGAAGCAGTATGGATGGTAAGTGCAAATGAGATTTTAGAACTAGTTGTCACTCTTTTGCACGCTAAGTTTAATTATCAGAAAAATAAATATAATTTACATTATTTACGCTAAAGGTTAAAGACATGAAGTACTTTATTATGCAAACAATGACATTTTAACAACAGGATGCATCCTGAAGGATGTTGGCTGGTCTCTGACAAGTCACCTTTGAGCAGAGAGTATTAGATGGTTGATGTACTTAAAGCTAATTTTTGCTTCCAGATTAGAGCTTTAAAAAAGCTTTCTAAATTTATGAATGCACCTTACAAATTACATTCTACAATGGGAGAAATAAGGAATATCTCTTCATCTTTAACTTACTTTTTCAATATATGATATTTAACAAAAACAAATGAGTAGGATAAACACAGCTTGGACTGCAAGCCTGTCGTAAAACCATATGGCACTGTCAAGTTAAAAAATACTTCTCCCTTAATGGTGCCTTGATTTTCTGTTTGGTTTCTTTAGTAGCAGAAATACATAATGAAACAGCCTCTCTTAAAAGATCATTGGGTTCATACTATCCTTTCCATGTGTTTTTCTGAGCTGGCTTTGGCTGGCCTGGGGAAAGCTGGGGCTGTATACCCGATCAGCTCAATGTGTCTTGTTTGTACTGGGGTGACTTAGGCTCCCTGGTTTGTGTTGAGCATGGGGGGTACTCTGCTGTGTGTGCTGTTGGGATGCCCAGCTGCAGCTGACAGAGTTCAGGGAGGAGCAGCTGTTGCCTGTAATCTTTGCCCCAGAAAAGGCAGCTTAGCAGTCTGTGAGCACAGACTGCTGCACGCCTGTAGTGGCAAGACCCTTTCTGAGCCACAGTGACTTGCTGAGAGTTTGTAATGCAAATAAGACACAGTCTCTCAAGGTGAAGAACCTGATATAAAGTTAGAGCAGAGTGGAATTGTTACAAAAATTGTAAAACAAGTTAGTTGGATATTTGTGTGGCACGGTGTTCTCCCTCCTCTATGTATTTTACAGGTTTAGGTTGAGGAGATTCCATCCTAGCCTTTACTGATACTGTGGATCATTGTACTCACAGGCTTGGATTGTCTTGATCACTATTTGGAAATTAAGAGGAACACTTCTGTTTGTGTTTGCAAAATGTTCTTTGGCAAGTTACATGTCTTAACCCTCAGGAGTTTGAAGGAGTAACTCAGCCCTGCCTTGTTTATTTGGGATGTTTTCCTTTTATCTTCTCTGATGTTGTCTGTTTTGTTTTGAATCTGAATACAAAGAAAGAGCTTCTGTCTTTAGTAGTCTTTGACTTTGATCCTGTTGTTGTTTCCTTGTGAAAGAAAGAAGTCTGAACCCATGGGTGTGCTTATAGAATCAGGGCTCTCAGTTGGAATCCAGATCTTTGCATTAGACATTTTCTCCCTTTTTCTCCCAGTGCTTTGCTCCTAGGGCTTTGAGATCCTAATTTTGGTTCTGAGGGCTTGATGTTTATTCTGATACTTCACAAATCATACTCAGGAGTTTAAAGGAAATAAAAAATAAATACTAATGGGCTCTTCCAGAATTAAAGAAAGATGACTTGGAATCTTCCGAAGAATGTCATCTGTCCAGCCACGGTTGGTTTTTCTCATATAGGAAGAAACTACAAGAGTCTGGGGAGATTTTCCCTGCAATAACAGTGATAATTTGCAGCTTGGAACTCAAAAAGAGCGCTGTTGCTAGTGTCTCATGTTCTGTCTCACTACTGAACAGGTTGCTGACTAGGGGGTTTTTGTGTTCATGTGTTAATATTGTAAAAGAAAATACTGCAAAAGGATATGTACTGTAATTTTTGACAGGTTTAAAAAAAACCCCACAAAACACTAAGATATTACTCCAGGGATGAGTTGTCTGTTGTGTGTGTATATGCTTAGGGCTGTGGTGGTTTCACAGCAGGCCAAGCTCATTATACAGGCAGCTCTATGCATATTTCTGTCCACACCTGACAGTTTGTTGATTTTTTAAACCTATTGAACTGTTTTTCTCTGTGCCAGGAGATCTTTCTGACTCTATTCCCCTTTCTTAGCACTCTGGATATTCTCTGGACCCTTTTTTCACCTCATATAAAGAGCTGAGTTGTTTGTGCCTCATGTTCTTCGCATGCCTGTACTCTTCCTTTTTTAGTCTCTTGCCAGAAGTTCCAAGAGCAATCTCACCCTTCCCCAGTCTTTTCTGTTGATTTCAACTGTGCTTCATGTTCTGTTCTGTTTCTATGCCCTTTTCTCTTACTTGAGCTCAAGGAGCTCCAAGGAGTTTCTCAAGTGTTGGGGCTGACTGAATGAGAGCCAAGAGCAAGTGTTAAAGCCAGAGCAGGGCCTCAAGAAAAAAGCTCAACATTCTCTAGTGATAATATTCCTTGTGTGTGTGGCTGCTTTTGTATGTGAAGCCAAAGTACTTTACAAATATTACTGCAGCCATATAACAGCTCTTTGGAGCAGGTGATAGTTGTGTGTCCTCCCTACTTCTTGGCTCTGTAATGTAGTTTTCTAAACTCGTTATGACGTACAAGATTGAAGGCTACATGTGATGCTGTGAACAAATGAAATGAGTTAATTTTTCTTCTCTGAGTAGTTTGACTAGAATAAATAGTTGGGTTCATTTGAAATAAATTACTAAGACACATGTAAACAGATTTTGAGTCTGCTACAAACTGAGATGAGAACACCTTCACACTTACTTGTTTAGTGCCTCTGCTCCACAAAATTTATTTAGAAAATAGTAAAATGCATTTCTTAAATATTTGTATTTATATAATTATATTCTTGATAAGTTTTGCTATCAGTGTTCTTACTCCATAATGAATATCTTTTCCAGTTTAGATTAATCTATTTTTTCAAAGTGTGTTGACTTACATTGACCAGGAAGCAGCTTTGTTATTACAAAATAATGTTCTTGAACAATTGCAGGTACAGATCAGATGTGTTACATCTCAGCAGCCAGGAGTAGACCAAGCCTTATATTTAATAAGGGTTTCTGGTTTTTGTCTGAAGTTTCTCAGAAAGAAATAAATGCATATTTGCTTTGTGTGTTGCCTGAGAAAGTGAGCTAATGCTTATGGAAACCAGTTAACATTGTGAGTGTGCAGAGAACAGATTCTGCACTTTTGTGGAGGCCTCTCTGAGATTTATGGATTTACTGAAACCCACCCATGGTTCTGGTCAGGTGCTCGCTAAAAGCTGAAAGTCCTCAAATTCTATCTCAGCAAAATGTCCCAGTGGAAGTGGAGGACATGCAGGGCAGCTGGACATATAATGTTTTACTTGCTGTATGGAATGGATGAATTGCAATTTGTGAAAGGGAAGAAAGTAAACACGGTGTCTGAAATGTGTGTGTGCCCGGAAGGCAAAGTATGAGAAATTGATGATTGGAGATAGTTTTATTATGAAGAAAAGCCTTTTGTGCTAAATCCATCTTAAGAGAATGTATTGTACTTGTGCCATATATACTCAGAAGATGGATGCAGCATTGTCAAGGTTTAGGTTTCATATCCTAGAAATGATCCTAGAGAAAAGCTGTACAATATAACTCTTCACACAATGCAGCAGTAGCACTAAAAATTGTAAATTCTTGCCAATTCATTTATTGCAGTAATGAAAATCATTTGCTCTCTGTCTCAGACTAATAAAATAAAAAAGGATTTGAAAGTATAAAATTATAGCAGAAGAAATTAAATTTAGGTGTTCAAGTGGTTTTCTCAAATATATTTATACTTTAGCACTTCAAATGAGTAAAGAGATGGACCAACAATGGCAAAATATCTCTGTTAAACTTCATTCTTTGAGTGTAATTTTCATGTTGCCAAATAACAGCATTTCTGGCTGAAGTTCTGAGCACCAGTTATGTTTCTTGCCCAGTTAAGTCAATTACAGGTGTGTGGTCTGTCTGAATTCATCAAGATTACACAGTGCTGACATCCTATTTAAAAGATGTGAACTCAGTTGTGTCTAAAGTGGAGGCTGGTTCTAGCACACACAATATTTATTTTCTTTATGTCAACCTTTTATTAGTCAGCGTAAAACATTTATGTGTGTCAGTCTAGATTCATGTGGTGACATATTTTTAAAATAGGGTTGTACAATATAACTGGATTGGAACAAAGTTCCTCTGAATGCTACTATCAAACACAATGTTTTTGAAGAAATATTTTTTTAAAATGTCAATATTGTGAGGATTATGTCTTTTGAGTCTCTGCTGTATGGATGTCCAGTATAATTTTTATAAGGGGGTATTGCTGGGCCTTTTCAAATAATCTGGTAAGTGTTCCATAACTTGAAAGTGTTGTGAAATTTGGATCTTAATATGTTTTAAGATTAATTTAAGTTAATCACATAGGAAATTTTGTTGAACATGTTAAAAATTGTTGGTTTCTTTCCATAGAACACATGACAAGTGACTACATTTCTCATCCAAGAATATGGCATGGCAATAACGAAAATATTTTCACATGTATTGTTAGAAATATATTTGTATGAGCAGATTGTGATTCAAGATTACATTATTCTATTTTTTTTCATCTTCTCTTGTCAGGTCCTGGAGACTGCTAGGGCAATCCTGCCAAATGTTGAGCAAGGCAAGCCTGGAGTTATGGAAAAAGCAGCACTTAAGTTGATAGTTCAATAGTAGGATTATTTTGATGGATGTTGTTCTATGGCTGTATGTCAACAAGAAAATGGGGAGAATTAACTGTACATTTATCTTCAACTAACCCAAGTAAGGCGTAGTACTCTTGGGTTTATCTTCTCCTTAGAAACTTCCTATTGTCTATCTTTTATTTAGTTGTTAAACTGGATGGAGCAGCTTGACCTGTTGTGGTATGTGGCTTTTCACTTGGTTCTGGATATTAGGTGGGTCATGGGCAGCAGGATTGATCAAGGTAACATCATACTGCTCATCAGTTTTGGCCTTCATTTGGTTATTTTTATTTCCTGGACTATATGTTGTGAGGTTTTTTGACCCACAGCAGTCAGACCTCTGTGATTTTCTCAGCTCTGGTTAGGAAATCTGACAGCCTGTCTGAAAAATATGGTCATGTTCCCTACATTTTGTCCTAATTTTTATGGAGGAGTTGGGATAAAACCCTTTGGGAAGAGTTGGTATCCAAGTCTTCTCTGTCATATTCTTAATCTTCTCCTCTGGTTTTTATCGCTGCCCAGACATTTTGGTTGTCAGCTGTGAGATCTCATTCACTGTTTCACTTGCATATCCAGCTTTTCTTGTACTTGTGTTGGAGCCTGACAGGTCCCAAGGTCGATTGTCCCCAGGATCTTTATCCCATCCTGGTTGTTTCTTGTGTCTTCATCACTCAACTGGTTCCCCTTCTTCTCTGGTATTCTGGTCCTTCATCCACGTGCGTGTCCTCTCATCCCATATTCTTACTTGGCAGATTATTTTTTAGAGAATTGGGGAATGTCAGAAGCAAACGTGATTGTGTTATTGCAGTTTTCTGCATATATCCTAGGAGAGTACATGAAAGTTGCACAGCAAAGGCTTAATTTGGCACTCCCTAAACTTCTTAACAGAAGTCATATTTGTAGTTCCAACATTTCTTTGGGTCAGCAGGGAACTCATGAGCTTAAGGAGGGAAACGCTCAATACTGGATGGAAAAACCTTCCATAAAGCCAGGTTTGTCTGTTGTCACTAGGACACAACACTTGATCTCAGAGCCTCAGAGTTTCTGCAGTCTTTCATTGGTTCACTTCTATATTGTCTGAACCAGCCAAAACTATTTGCTATATATCCTCCTGCTCTGAGTGTTTTACTATCCCACTACGAAATCCCAATACCAAAGATTTATTTGTTTTATTTATTGCTTTTTCATAGTTGTAAATAAATGGAATTGGTCCAGGTTCTTCAATATGTCTGGGGGACAAAGCTACCTGTATGCCATGGTGTGGAAGGAAGCAGCACACTGTTCAAAAGATGCAAAACTGGAGGAATCCTGGTCCCTTGTGGGGGTAGGGAAGTGACACAAAGAGGTTGGCAGAGACTGAAATGAACCTGGGAAAAGACCAGAAGATTGGTAAAAGTTCAGTTATCACATCAAAGAGAGAGTTTCTAAACTGTCTCCCTAGCACAGTCAGTCTCTAGACAGAGGGAAGAGGCTGTGAGGGGAAGGGATTGGTCAGGGACACACATTTAGGTGGAATCTGTAGTGTACAGTGAAGTTTTGGGAACCTTATACAGGCAAATTTTACTTGATTTTCTTTTTCCTCTGTTGCCATACATATCCAGTATTGCTTTGTTCATGACAGTTCTGAAAAGAGAGCTCAAGAGTGTTTGAGGGTCCATGGAGGAAATGAGGAAGGCACAGTTGTGAATACAAGGAAGGAGCTATTTTAAAGCTCAGAAATATGAAAACAACATTTGGATTGAAATTATGTGTGGCTGTAAGGAGGAGAAAGGCTTAAAGGATCTGTTAAGATATGGAATTGTTGCTAATGGAAAGCATCAGTAATATTTTTTTGGATATATAAACTGCTTTTTGAAGTGTATGTTAAAGAAGTCACAGATATCCTCTGTCAGCAGTTCTTCACCTCCTCTCTTACAGCCTCCTCCTGTCCCCATTCATATTTCTGTGTTTTCTCTGTGTAAGATGACTATGTGTCAGTTTGATTATGCAGACAAATTAAAACAATGAGCTGCCTTTCTTGCTGGATAGGATCATAAATAAGATGTAAAAAAGGTAATAAAGCTTCTATATTTGTATAGAAGCTCTCATTCAGTGCACAGGAAAGTTAAGGTAAGACTTAGGACAAGACCTATTTTAAAGAATTTAGATCTTGTCTTAGGTGCTGTCTAATATTTTATGAGTGACTTAGCATTGCCTTCAGCTGATATCATCATATTATAGTGGTGTAAAATATACTAACCCTTTTACTTCCACGAGGAGAAAAATTAAGTAGAAATCCTATACCTGTTTTATCATCATTGTTCCATGGAAAAGCATGAACTCAAGCTGCAGTAGAGGAAGAAATCATTTGATGTTCCTGTAGATAGCAGAAACAGTGCCCTTCATATGCTTTGAATTGTTGTATCATTTACATTTTATTTCTTTGTGATGCTTTTCATAATTTTCATAAAGTATACCACACTTGATGCTATTGAGAAGAAATAAAATTTATGTAAGATGAAAAGAAGTGCTGCCAGTATGCAGCTTTTAGCCTTGATTTGTTGTAAAGCTAAGAGACAATTTAACATTTGGGATGGGGAGAGAAGGGGGATTACCTAAGGGATACTGTTGTTGAGGAGAGTGTAATTTTACTGTCAGATATGCTTGGACTTATTTTTGTCAGAGTAATTTGCAGTAATCTATGGGTTATTTGTGCTCCGATTTTCTCAAAAGTACTGCGATGTGTTTCTTGAGACCTATTGTGCGGTTTGAGCTGACGCTTGTCTGAGGCTGCACCTGCCCTGCTGGTTTGAGGCCTCCCCTGCCACTCACGGGAGGGCTCAGGGACACCTGAGGGCCTGCGGGATGGGATGCTCCGGGTTGGTGCCGGGGGATGCTCCGGGCTGGTCCCGGGGGATGCTCCAGGCTTGTCCTTGGGGATGCTCCGGGCTTGTCCTTGGGGATGCTCCAGGCCGGTCCCGGGGGATGCTCCGGGTTGGTCCCGGGTTGTTGTATCCCTCTGGGGGGAATGGGTTTGCTCAAAACCCCTGTAACAGATAGCCACA
>VXBB01011485.1:241378-285329 GCA_013399915.1 Illadopsis cleaveri
TCTGTGGTAAGAGCCTGTTCTAATATCCTTTGTCCTGTTACCTATGATTTAGCTTTCCCCCCAAGATCTCCCTAATACCTGAGCTAGTCAAAGACTAGAAGATATATCACCAGGTGATGCTCCAGGCTTGTCCTTGGGGATGCTCCAGGCTTGTCCTTGGGGATGCTCCAGGCTTGTCCTTGGGGATGCTCCAGGCCGGTCCTTGGGGATGCTCCAGGCCGGTCCCGGGGGATGCTCCAGGCCAGTCCCAGGGGATGCTCCAGGCCAGTCCCAGGGGATGCTCCAGGCTTGTCCTTGGGGATGCTCCAGGCTGGTCCCAGGGGATGAGCGCTCCCAGCACTGGCTGCTGCTCTGCAGGGGCGGCAGAGCGCGGGGCCGGCCCGGATTTCGGGTTGGCTTGTGTCTAGAGCCATGGAATTGTACTCATTGCTTCCAGTGCTGTTCTTTGGCTCCCCCTGATTCTTTTTGTCTGTTGTCAAATGAGTCATTCTGTCTATGGATTTATTTCAGGGAGTCTAATAAACTATCAATACTCTCTGCATACATAACTCATGAGAACAAAAGACGTTTATCCATTTTAGGATTGCTCTAATTTTAAATTACCTAAAGGTGTGTTCCCCCTTCTCCCAGGAACTTTGACTGTCACTTAAATAAAGATACCATTTAAATTATTGCAGTTGTATTAAATCCCATTGGTTTGTATGTTTTAAGTATTTTGTATTTTTTAAACATCTATTGCAAATGCACTTTACAATTCTAGTAGAAAATTACTTTTTGTATTTCTGTAATAATGCCCTTGAGGTTATTTTTGCATAAATCCTTTTTTTCATTTTCAGATACTGATCTGTTTTATAGTAGAGAAAAGCATTTTTAGCAAGAAATGTGAATTAATTTTTTATATTAAAAAACATCCTCTGTGGGCCCTAATTTCTGAAACACGATCATCAGAGGCACTCTTTTTAAAGAGCTATAATTTGTGTATTTTTTTTATAATTACAAATTCCTTTTTATAACAAAAATACACTGTTCATATCAGTTCTGTTGCAGTGTTCATTGTACTTATTTGAAGAGGAATATTTTCTATATAGTTTATAAATTTGTCATGGACAATTTCCTGTTAAGCCTAGTAATGGATTCCTTGAGTACCTGAACCTCAGAGGAACCCGAACAGACTTGGTTGCATTTTCTTATAAATTTTAGTGATTCTGTTTCTATGTATTTCATTTAACTTACTTTATAGTTTTCCTATGCCCGTGTTTTTTAATCTGTGTGGAGTGATCTCAGGAAGTTCTTACTGCATTTTGCCAAGGAAATTGTTTTTTGAACTTCATGATCTTCTTTTCACATTGTATTACTTTGTGAAGGGTACAACATCACATGCTGATTTTTAACAACTTCTATTGAATTTGAGTACATCTTTATGTGTATTCCATAATATCACATATTTTTGTTATGGAACATAACTTGCTAGGAATTATGCTTTGTGGCAAGTTTACTGGTTAATATCTCTGACCTAATTACTTCAGATAAAATGGAAGTGAGCTGACACTAGTTTTTACTTTAAGATATTAGTAAAACCCACATAATTATTAGAGGTTTTAATTAGTTTTTATTTTTATAATGTTTTGATGTCTTCTAAGGTATGTGAAGTCTCATGAACAGGATAAAGTAGCATTTCACTGCCCAACCATGCTGTTGGTGTCCTATTTACTTTTATAGAATTTGCATATCACCAAAATGCTACACTGTCATTGCCTAGTTGGAGTGGAAGCCTGAATTCTGAGGATTAGTTCCTCTCCACTCCTTGCCTAGTTGAGTGTTAGCCATTCTCTAAGTTTAACAAATTCATATAATTTCGCATATAAGTTTAGGACTATATTTGTTAGACGAAATGGTAATTTCAGTGACCTTGTTAGTATATGCCAATATTGTATATTTAAGAGAGAAGTTTTAATGGAGGATTTCTGTCTGCTTTACTAAGAAATTATTTGGGTAATTGTATCTGTTGTCTTCAAAAAATTCATAAGTACTATATAATTTTTAAATAGCTTCAATATCTCAGAAGTTCTACTTGTTTGATCTCTGAGTTATAACTGCTTGTTGAATTGTCATGCCTTTCCTTGGCCTGGACATAATGATTCTTGGATTAAGGTGGATTTTTCCCACCCCCCATAAATAGAGGGGGTTTTTTTCTTATGGTATAGATTGAAAATGCTCTCTTCCTTTTCTTTTGGTCCATAATTATTTCATTGAGAACTCTCACAAAGTTCGTTACTCAATGCAATTGTCGTAGAACTTCTCATAAGGCAACCTTTTGCAGACTTTTTTAAGGATCCTTTTACAAGATCCACTTTTCCCCTCAACCTAGTTATTAAAGAGATAGCATGAAAACCAGAACCACACTACTTGCCTGTGTCTCAGATGCCTGTCTTGCAATAAACATTGTTCATGGCAAAGGTCATTGATGTTTTGGAATGTTAACTTGCTTCCTCCAATGCACCCACTGGCCTCCCGGATGTTACTAATACAGATGAGTGCAGACAACCAGTACAGACCTAGAGGGGCTCTCAAAGGCTCAACCCATAAAGCCAAGAAATAGCATTAAGCTGCAGAAAACAGCCCCTCACTTAATCTGTATAATTTCTGCAAACACAGAAAATAATACCAGAAGATGAGCCTGAGAAGCTTCCACTGTATACTACATCAGTAATCTCCTAAAGACGTGCTTGAGAAAATGGGTATTGGGATAGACATCCTTAATTTTTCTGTGTACTAATGGAAATAAGGATTGTGAGTTATTCTGAATTCTGGAAGATGATTTCCCAGGATATTCCACATTTAAAATTTTCTGAGCACTTTTTCATGTATTAGATTTGATCCTTTTGCTCCGTTTACTCACTAATAGTCTTTGGATTTTTTTTTTTTTCCTAACTGGAAAAAATATCATAGATTGGACATGCATTGCTATTCACAATTGATTTCTAGGGTGACATTTACAGCAAGCACATTTTCTGGGAAACCTCTTTAAATATTGGTGTCCTTTAAAGGAGGAAAGCTGGAAAACGGAAGGCAGATGTCCACTGTGATGTATTGCTGGCCTGGTACCAGAAGATGCCAAGTGTCTTGTGCTAAGGCATTGTGAACATCACAGAATCAGTCTCCAAGCTGATCAAAGTGAGAAATACATCACCTTCATAATAAGATGGAACTACTCCTGTTGGTGTGGGGTAAAATGTTTGTCTGTTATGCTACACTGTATTCTGCTGTGTAGTACTTCTAAAATACTATCCATCCGTATGCACCATTTAGATTTGTGCATGTGAACTTGCATGCACTTTAAATGCACGTTGTATTCCATTTTCCAGTGAAGTTAACAGAGAAGTAAAAGAAAAATTTGCTGGGCCTATTCTTCACTTAGCTTTTTATTTTTAACAAATGAAAAATATGCGGAGCAGTTGTCATTTGTTAAAGTGTAGCAGAAAGAGCGAAACAGGCCAGTGGATGCTTCATCAAGAACGCTCATTCAGAATGATGAATGTGGCTAAACACACATTTGTTCGTAAAACTTGCAGAGTGGATGAGCATCATTAAGCATGAGGAATAGGTGCAGCACACTGAGAAGAGAGTGGAGCAAACAGATGTTGTGAATTTTCGCAGACATCCTTCATCCACCAGTCCATCATTAATATGGTTGAAGGTGATCCTTTCTTTTTATTTAATAAGCACAAACAAAGTGTGTGTGCTGTAATACTGCTGAACACACTTTTTCCAGAGGGAGTGGGGTTTAGCTGGAGGGCTACTCAAGTATGCAGATAGATTTCCTGTTTAAACATGGTGATGGCATGTCAGCTTTGTGAGCTTGGACGTGTGGTTTGACACGGCTACTTTCTTTTCTCTCAGTGTGCCTTTATTTGACAAGCTTTTAAATATAAAGGTCTCAATGTGCAAGGAATGCCCGTTTGATCTGTGAAATTACCTTTTTGAAGATTTAACTTAATGCTGATTTTTTGCTTCTCGGTCTGTGTGAGAAAATTCCTCTATATATTGTCACCTTTCCAGGAATTTCTTAAATTTTCAGAGAGATTATAATTCCTGATGCCCAAAAGGTTTGGAGGAGTGCATTTTATCTTTGCCACAGTTTCAAGTTCCATTGATCTTTTTTTAATACGTTCTTCTGTGATGATGAACTATGGAATTTCAAGTTTACTTTTATAAGTCCCTAACAGTCCTCTTTTCACGATGAAGGACTGCTTTTGTGGTGGTCATCTACAAGTAAAAAGTGCTTACTCTTAGTTTATCAAAGGGTTTGGGGTTTTTTTTTAGTGTGCTAGTTCATGTTAATTAGTAATTTTCATAGAAATCAGTACAATCTTTTACAGCAAGGCATGCTCTTGAAAACAAAATGGTGTTTAAAGGTTTTCCCACATATTTTCATGAGCAAGGCACTCTGCTCCTGAAGTTTTTGCCAGGCTTCTGGGAATTTTCCTGTGTGTCCTTAGCCTTGCACAACAAATATGTTCCAAATATTCGTATGCAGGAATTTTTCTAAGTACAAAAAAATTTTTACAGCACTGCAGCTTCACTTAAAGTTGCAGGAAGATGACCTTAAAACAAGGGGAGGAGAAAGGAGAAAAATGAGGAAAATCTGATTTTGAAGTACCATAAATGACAAAGGTGATACAGTGGTCACTAAGATATTTCTTTGTGTAAAGGTCTGCATCCCCTGTGCAGACACGTCCCCGAAGGGAAATGATCCTCTTTCATGTATTTCACACCAGCAAAGTAATAGTTTGTCAAACAATCCTATTTTTTCCTCCACAAAGCAGAAGAGGAGGAGAAAACCAGTAACTTCATAGTGTCGCTTATTCTAATTTGTTCATCTCTATGTTTTGTAACATTAATTATCATTTTCTTGTTATATTTTTGATGGCTTTTGAAGTGTTAGTGAAGATGTTGTATTGAAACATTATGAAATATTATGCCAAAAATACTAAATTCCTCTCATTAGGGAGAACTGAATAACCTTTCATGTCTTTTCTGAGGTTCGTACAAATAGGTGGTTTGTACCAGAGGCAAGGTCTTTAGCAAGAAATCCCAAGAGCCCTTCTACGTTCTGCAGACTTGAATTTCGCAATATAAACTTCTAAACCCACTTTCTTCTCATTTTTATTCCCTCACACACTTTTTTTCTGCAAATTTTGTCTTAATAAGGTACTCAGAATTTGATTTTTCTTTTCTTTGCTTAGTTGTGGAAAAAGCTATCATAGATTCTTTTTAGCACGAGGATTATTGTAATTAAGGAGAAATCAGCTGCTGTACTTGCTAATACTCTTCTGTGCTTTGATTTTATGTAGCTGTTATTGCCTCGTCAAGTTGCTGGGCTATTCTAGATGTGCTGAATTGCTTGCCCAGAAGGAGACCTTCCCTGTGGTAAAGCACTGTGCTTGTGGCCACTTCTAGTGGCTTAATTTTAGTCTCCTGGATGGGAAGGACATACAAACTGGTCTTTTATATTTGGGACAAGGAATTTCTTGTAGGCTTGGGGACTGGTGGATATTCTTTTGAGTGCCAGCCTGTGTCAATGACCTGAGTAAAAAAATCAAGGATTTTGAATTATGACTTTTTTCTAAAAGTTTTCTTTAATAGGCAAAACCTTTGGCAAGTTGAGAACATGGGCCTGCTGTTGTAGGCTGCCCATGAATGTGAACATGGGCCTAGAGATTGAGCCCCGTGGGCTAAGCAGAGACAATACTGATATTCTGAAATCAGAATTTGCTTTCACTGACACTGGCAGCAGTAATGTGCAAGATTATTTTTTATTCCAGGTACCATTTTTGGAGATTTAAGTAAAGAAGGGTGTTGAGGGTGAAAGTCAGGAGGCAAAAACTCATTCAGGGCACTGTGGGTATTAATGCTCTTTCTCTCTCTCCAACTATATGACTTGAAGGAACTGATTGGTAGTAGCTTAAGTACATAAATGTTTGAAAAATATCAGAACAAGAATTCTGTTGATTTGCCCAATAGACAAAACCTGTGTAAAGAAAATTTATCTCATCATTTATGGGTGAGTGTCCAGTTGTCAGGCCCAGCTCTGCTTAGAGACTCCCATGCCTTTACGTATGAATATATGTCCTAGTAAATTCAGTACTAAGCATGTAAGCATATTTTATACAAACTGTTTTAAAGTTGGAATGTATTCTTTGCACTGTGCTGCCTCTTACTTTCCCAAAAGCATTTAAGAAGGCACCTCATTTTACCTCCTCAAATTTCCTTTTGAAATTCTTCTGCTATGCAGCGCATACAAGATTTGATAGGGGCCTATCATTATGGTGTTACATTATTTACTTTTACTCTCCCATCTTCCTTTGGTCATTGTTTTTCTCCTGTCCCACAGATGCACTTGTAATCTTTTTATTCCGCATTAAATATTTCTCTGTGTGTTTTGTCACTGAAAATTTAAGTTAGGAAGCAATAATCTGATGGACAGTGCAGCCTTACAGGGGTCCTCAACATCTTCTCCTATATTTTCATTGTCCTTCAGTTATTTCACTCTTATTCTAGTAGGGGCTGGCTGAATGGTGGACCAGATCAGAAACCGATCTGTGTCAAAAACGATCTAAGAAAAAAGAATTCCTGGTCATCTCATTTTCTCTGTTGCTGCTTGTCATGCAACTCCACAAACAGTCGTTCCAGCAGAAGGCTTAGTGTGGAAACACAGATGAGCAGCTGAAGGTAGTTGGCCTGTGAATCTCCTAGACAGAACTATATAAATACTATTTCAGCAAAAGCATATAACATCGAAGTTATAAATTTATGGGATAGTCATTTGTCTGTTTCAGATATTCCAAAGGGGACAGATTTCTGTGTCAATTTAAAAGAATATTTAGCAATGTTCTCTTATTCATCGTGGCTTTTCCAAGTAGATTTAATCTTAAAAAAGTATCATATACAATAATAAGTTCTCTGTTCAAGTGTAAATTAGATATAACTCTTACCCCACTGTGTCTCTCCTCAGTCAGTACATCATTTTCATCTGCTAAACTCTATGGAAACATATGCTGGGTGGACAGTCAGCAAAAATGGTTTTGGAATTCATCTTGATGTCCTTATACATTAAATTTTACAGTCCCTGTAAACATAGTCTGTAGTCCATTCTTTGTTGACAAACATACAATAGAATCTAAATAAACAGAAAAACTTGTTGGCAAATAAAATTGATAATGTGGGAGATTATTTTAGATTTTATTTGGGGCCCACATGCAGAAGTTCTAGTTAAAATTTATTAGTAACTCAAGAATGGAAGTGTCCAAGTCAAATTAGGATGTTTTCTGAGATGCTACATTCTGTATTGCCTTAATTTTATCCCATGTTTTTCCTAATATTTGTTGTGTGTTCCTTTCAGAGGTTAAATTTACAATTAGATTTAATTTTGCTTGGCTTTAAGTTTTGTGGTACAGAGAGAAGAATACAATTCTTGAATTCCATCAAAATTAACGCTAAAATACCACACTGAAACAGTTCTTCAATAATTTTTAAGTACTGAAATAACATATAAATAAGAGCTCCTTGAATACTCTGAGGTGTAAGTATGCCTGTCAAGTCTAAATCCTTTTCCTGATAGATTAAGTCCCCCCAGTAACCTGAACCTTTATCAGTAATGTGCAAATTTACAAGGAAATGATTGGATCAGCAGCCTGCATAGGTTGACACCAGTCTGAGCGTGTCATGCCAGCTCCAACATTTGTGATACAGAACGATGTGTGTGCATGGGTAGAGATAATCGTCCTGGGTGGGGGTACTGGGAATCCTGCAGCAGCTCTTTTCAGCTGATGGGCTCAGTGCTGGCACGTGTGCATGTGCTGATACCAAGCTAATCACGTCGTTCCCACCCTGAAGAAAACACCAGCATGGAAGTTTCAATCCCTAATTCTAGAACTGTTATTTTTACCCCACAGAGAAGGTATTTGAACTTACTGTTCTCCTTGCTAAGAGGGAAATAATGATACTGCCTGGCTCAAGAAGAGGTAAAAGAGGACAGATACATTAAATAGTCTCAACTAATGGGGACCACAAAGTGTTATGGAAATGCAGGTAGGAAGATTACTGCTCAGTAATAAGAAAACCTTTCAAATGACGGTAAAGGGAACCGAGGTATGCACTGTTTCTCTTTCAAAATCAACATCAGGATATTTAGAGGACAGGCTATCACTATTATGTTAAATTGTGCTACCTACAACGTAAGCTTCTGTCTTTGCTAAAGCTGCCAGTTTTTATAAACAGCCGAAGACAGAAAGGGTTTACTAAGAATAATGTTGAAGCCCAAAAGAATCCTGCAGCCTATAAATCTTAATAGAGGTTCTGAGATTCCAATGGGCTGCATGTGTCTCTTTTACCCAACCTCACTCCATCTTGGCTCCCCTGTGATGACTGCAATTTTCTTGTAACAGAGGCACGATGACTTGAATTTACTCGTGGCACTATTTGCCTACAAACAGGAATACATGCATATAACCTATGCAAATCAATAAAAGCATGTCAAGACCCCTTAGATCGCAGTGCTCTGCTAAAATGCAATTTATCATGCTGCAAATGAGAGTAAGAGACTAGGTAACAAATAGTGTCTGATCATTTAACTAGCACCTGTTGTCATGCATTTGAAAACTGCATTTTTCATTTGATGTACAGTAAATTGCATTTTCATATATATTGAATGGAAGAGGGGACTTGGGAATGTACCTATGCAGGATTTCATGAACAATGGAAGTTTTATAGCTGCTTGCTTGAAGGGGTCATATCAGAATCTAAAAATGTATTTGTTCAGATTTTGGGAATGCAAAATATCTCTATTTAGAGGGAAAAATATAGAAAGTGATGCTAATTCATAGCATTGTTAAATGTACAATTACTAAAAATTGTGTCTAAAAAATGTAAGGCAGCCATTTTAAAATTTATTCTAAGAATGTACCAAATCAGGTGAAAAAGGGCAATATATTTTGAGAAGCACTGTTTTTGAGGTCCTGTTCTTCCCCATTGAACCCACTTCTTTAAAAATGTTGGGGTGTTTGTTTGGTGGTGTTTGATTTTTGTTTTGTTTGTTTGTTGATTTTGATTGGGGTTTTTTTTTGTTGTTGTTTTTGTGGTTTTTCGTGTTTAAGATTTTGCGTTGGGGTTTTGTTGGTTGGTTGGGGTATTTTGGGGGGGCGTTTATTTGCTTTTGCTTTCTGTTTTGGAGTTTAAGGATTTATCACAAACAATGACTTGAGATATGAACATGTAAGGGAGACCTCTTCAGAGTCTGGAGGCTGTACTAGTGTGCAAAGCTAAGACATGAATTTCAGTTTTGAAGCATATCCCTTTCTAAAAGATCTAGGATTTTTTAGCTAGTGTGAAATTTGTTTCTTTTGCTGAGATTAATCCAGTTATCATTTGTGGTGCATCTTGTGCATCATAAAGAAATTGTCATGGAGGCACACAGAACGTGCAATATTCCAGAACAATAAAGATCTTTTGCACTTGACTAAGGGCATTTCAAATGTCCATGGATTTTGCTGCCCCAGTTGATGTAAACTAATCTTTGGAGCACTTTTCCTATATCTCTGTTTTTAATGATGTTCAGTTCTTGGCCCTAGTGGACATATGCATGTAGGTCTCATGATTCTTTTCAGCACAGAAAAAATAATTTATTTATTTTTCTCACTACCTAAGCTATTTTTACACCTTTGTCTTGTTTTGTTATTCTCTGTTCATTAAGGAATTTGGTCCTTGGAAAGCTAGTGTGGGTTTTTTTTTCCCTAGGTTCATGTTATGACATATTATAGGTATAAAGGTGTTCCTTCTTGAGATTTCCCTCAGGATTTTCATAAATTATAAATAACCTTATTATATTGTGCCTATGAATGGGAGATTCAGGAGACTTCGCTTTCTCAAGACTTGGAGCAGATTAATTAAACTTCTTTTATGAAATAAGCACCTGATGTAAATGCTACAAAGATCCTGATCTTTTACCATCCTTCCATTTTCACATTCGTACTGGTATCCTCTATCTCAGCTTCTATAGATTAAGGGTTTTTTCATGCATTCTGAATGTTGGCCTAGTGCTGGCTCTAGAAATGGATTTCTGAAGTGTATAAGCAGTTTTGTATGTTATGGACCATTTATGAATTTTGTCTGCAAGCGGAAAATTTTAAAACGAACAATTGACCACCAAAAAAAAAAAAATTCTTCACTTTTCTTCTTCTCCTGTAAGGAGAACTGTATACACAAGAATGTTTTTCATAGTATTATGTTTAAGGACTTGGTGTGCTGTTGTTAGACTCAAGTATCTTAGTTTTTAAGTTCAACCAAATAAAAAGAAAATCAATTTGCAGATTTCATTGATATACTTTCTTTTTTGTAAAAATACATTTGTTAGTAGAAAAAAGAGATTATATCCTTACTGATATATTGAGGAAATTTAAATAGGAGGTTTTAATGTACAGTCAATTTTTACTGACAGAAGTGACTTAATTGTAGTAAGTTAAATGTAAATGCTTATTTGAGAAAAATCCTTTAAATACTCATTGACAGCAAAGAAAATGCAAACCAGTGTAAAGACAAACTGGTTTGCAATGTTTCAGCTTGATTTTGCTAGCAATGAAATGTAAATTGTGTTATGGTGCAGAAAACTATGCCAAGTCATGGGTTTTATTTGAGATCATTAGTATGATGAGCATGTTGTGTTTATGTGAACAAAACTCTGATGAACACTAATCTGAATGGCTACTTAGCCATTTCAATCAGTTGGTAATTATTGTTTGGCAACAGAAGTACCAGTTTCGTCCAATAAAGCTGGTAGCCTTATATAATTATTTCCTAATTCTTTCCTTCTGAGAGTCTTGTCTCAGTGTCATGTGTTAGTATGATTATTCAGCTTTTACTCTGATTTTCTTGTCCCAGTGCCTTGGCCTTGGACTATGAGCAAAAGTATATGGGAATCCCCCTTTGCAGGCAGCGGGGCATATGTGCGTGCTTGAGGTAAAAACCCCAATTTTGACAGCATAGAATGAAGGGTTTGTTTAAAGAAAAAAAATTAAAAAGTTAATGAAAGAATTTAGAGAAATTACTGCTAAACATCTTACTTCTGTAAACGCCAGTGTTTTAGGAGGCAAGAGTCTTTAAGTGGACATCGATGATCCTTGTAGGTGCCTTCCAGCTTAGGTTATTTTATTATTCTGTGAAGTGTGTGAAAAGTAAGTATTCTGAAATATCATATTGTTAACACGTTTGTGTTTTGGAGTGGGGTTTTTTTGTGTGTGTGTGTGTTTTGTTTGTGGGGGTTTTTTTCCCCTGGGAGCATGGCAGTGTTTTATTTTTCACCCTCAATGCCCCTTTCATTTGGAAGATGTGGCAGACCCCTCCACAGCCCCAGTTAAACTCACTTGGGAGGAGACAGCAGCAGCATGAGGGGCTGTGCCTGCACAGGGACGCTTGGCTGGAAAGTTTATTTCTGCTGCCACCACCGACCCTGTGTGCATTTTTTCTCTTGGGGCAGCTGGGGCCAGCCAAGGCCAGCAGTTTGGTTCTCAGTGCCACTGAGCACATGGGGATGGCAGCTGCTCAGGGCTGTTTCACATTCCTTGATAAATAGAGGAGGAAAACATTAATTTTTCCTGAAGCCTCATCACTTCCCATCTTTTGACACCCTATCTGCTTGTGGGGAGAGAGTAAGAGAAGTGCAAAACACTGATGCTGGTCCACTCCTCGTCTGGCTTGAAAGGTGACAAGCCTTTCTTCTTGCCCTAGGGGTGCTGGGATTATGGAGAAGCCTTGGAAGTCTTTAATTTTCCACATTTAAACATCTGATTTGCATAAGGAGGTGCAGATGGTATTTTCAGGAAGACTGCTGCAAGCGTGATGGAGGCCCCAGTAAATCATGGCTTTTCTGTACCTCTATAGACTCAACATTCTTTTTTCCCCATCTATTTCCCCCTGCTTACCATTTGAAACTTTCATTACGTGAAGTAAAGGCTGTTGCTCTGTTAGGAGAAGGTCCAAAACTGTTACCTGGTGCACAGTGCTGCCTTTCTGCCAACTTACTGGCCACGAGCTATCTGTGATTTAGAAAGGTCCTGCACCTACTCCCTAAGATGGAACTGTGTTCTGAGAGGTTTGCATGAGGTGGCCTGTACAGAAACCCTGCAGAAAACAGAGGATAAATTTGTGGCAAAGTTCAAATATTAAAATGAGATTTTGTGGGGTTTTTGTGCTCTTTTTTTTTTGAGCAAAACAGGCAACAATTTTTTTTCCCCCTCTCTTATAGGGGAGTTTTTTTCTCAAATGATTGATTATGATTTGGTATTATTGCTTGCTGATAAAACTCAATTTTTGTATGTTTGAGTTTCAGTTTGATCTATTTTCCTGTGTCTAGAAATATATTCTAATGGTTTTAAAATGAGAAATATACCACCTAGGATTGTTTTGGTGCAAAGATTCCCATTTAGTTAACAGAGAGAAGGAGAGAGAATTTTTTAAATAAAGCGTCTTTGAATTGCTTGCAAAGGGAACAGAAAACACATATTTTAAATATTTTGACGTAGGAGGTCAGAAGGGAAGTGTTTCATTTTATTGTTTAAATGTTTCATATTTGTCTTCTGTCTGTACAGTCTGCCTGTTTTAAAACTTCTGTAAAAAGCAGTAGTTCTTGCAAGTAACTCCTGTGACATTCATTTGTAATACCACGCAAATGCTGTGACTTTGCCAGCTGTGCCTCCTCTTAGTGTAGAAGGCCCCAAACTATTCTTGATACTTGTTCTGAAGATAAATTAGTGGCTTCTAAATAATGCAGTGAACCCTAATTCTCTTTGATTAGTAGCGAGTTAGATGATAGCGACCCATTGAAATTGGTCATCAGCATAAATAATGAGTGAATGAACTGATAAAATGCAAAGTCACCGGCCATCATAAATCAAATGAAATCCACTTTCTCTGGAAGTCACCGAAATTAGAAGTCCGTGCTCCTATTAATTATTTTGCCTTCTGAAGACGACAGTGTTATAAATCAGCCTTGAAAGGCACTTCACTTAGGGAGCTGAAAGAGTAAGACTGCCTGCAAATTGTTTTGTATACGCACCTAATTGTTTCTTAAGTAACCCACCTTTTGCAGGATGACTGCTGAAAAGCAGAGAGTGCACCCAAAAGTGTAGATTAATGAAAGCAGCCGACATTTCTGTAAGAAAATTGTTTGGTCAGGATAATGGCTGTGCCCTGTGCTGTGCGTTGGTCAGTCTGAAGCTGAACTTACTGTTCTTGTTAGGCAGGGTTCCTCCAGTCAATTTGAAACTTGAGGGGATTCTCATTTATTAGCTAGATATAATTACATGGCAATAAGAAAATTGTCAATGGAGAAGTCTGGAGCGAGAAAAAAAATGGGCACGCAGACAAGTTCAGTTTAAATTTGTGCTGTGCATTTGTCTAAACAACATATTGCAAGAATTTGGAACGACATGTAAATGCTTCCTGCAGAAAGTGTATATGTATTTTCTTGTAGTTTATCTATGCATTTATGTATATTTAGATATGAAAACATATCTGTAGGGCTTTAAAAACCCACCATGCTCTCTTTGAAGTTAATGAACACTCCTTGCACAGTATCTTAATTTGTCTTTGTTGTGCTGGAACCTCCGTGTGTGTATCATTTGATTATGCCCAAATGTGTCTTCATTCATATCACCAGTAATTTAATGAAATAGATGTGCTTTGAATCAGGGAGGAGACGAATGGTCACAGGACATTCCTTGGAAAATGCAGAACAATGGCATTACTCTTGTGGGTGTTGGAATATAGTTTCAGTTTTTCATGTCTCCTGTGATCCAAACTGCTTATAGCTGTAGAGATTATATGGGAAACACATTATAAAATGTAGGTGAGAAAGGCTGAAAGGAAATGGTTAAAAAAAGGATAAAAGTTATACAACAAAGAAAAACAGAAAAAAGAGTGTGTACATGTTTAAGAAAATATATATAAATAGTATGTTAAAAAATGTAGTGTATAAAAGGTTAGACTCAGTACCAGGCTTTTACTTCATGTATTCTTATCTGATTTTATGTCAACACTTGATCTGTGCACTAGACAACCAATTATGGACAGAGCAAGACATATAAATATGTATTGTGTGAGATTTTTACCTCTCTGCACAAAAAATATGACTTCATGTTACTTTCTACTGAGGCATTATAAAACATATGCTATTATTACTTATGCTTATGCAACTCTGCTTAAATATGTTTGTTTTTTTCCTGGGGAAAAGCTGGGCAGAAAACAGACTCAATTATTTTCCCAGGTTGCCACAAATGCCTTGGAACTTGTGGAATATGAAAATAATTTTAACCGCAGTGTTCTCTCCTGCACTCCTCTCTGACTTCATTTATTTATATGTACCTATATGGTTTACTCCGGGGTTTTTTCTTTTTAAAAACCAATGACAATTTCAATGGTTATTTTCATTTGCAGTTCAGTGTGGTGGATCTTCCACTTACAAATAGATTTTGGAACTAGATAGGTTCTTGCATTTTTTTTTTTTTAGCTATTTTGGAAAAGCACCAAAATGTAGGGCAATGAAACCAGAATTTGCACTTTCAAATATGCCCATCTCCTTACTTCTGAAAATCAAACTTGCTCATATTATATTTGCACATTATTTCTCTTTTCATAGGCATTATTACACACTTTTGGTTTACCAATGCAACTTAGTATGCTAAAATATTCCTCATTCCAGGAATTTGTTGAATTGATCCACTTGGCAAGTCCTATGTTCTATGTTATCTGATGTAGGGTGCTACTGAACAGTCTCTGACTTTGTTTTTTTTCATTAGGAAGGAGACAGTCCTTAGAAATTTGCTGTCTTATGCTTTGATACAAGATGATGAATTTGATTCTCCTCCTAGAACTTCAAGAACAGTTACTTAACCTGTGTAGTGGATTTTGTTGCAAGGCAACAAAATAAATTTTTAAGTAGTTCCATTGTGGTCTCTGTGATAGAAAGGCAGTATGAAGAGAAGTCTAGAAGGTGGCAAGACTTACACAACTCTTCAAGTTGACAAAAGTAAGTTGTGTCTGAGGAAAATGCTTTTTTTTTTTTTTTTTCCCCCTTCCCTTCACTCTAGGAGTAAGTTTAAGCAAGTAAGTAATTTCCTGACTGTAGGGGTAAGGTTCTCTGTAAGGCTTCCCCACAAGAAACTGACAAAGAAGTAAAGTGGAATCTGGGAGATGTTTTGTAGGTGTATTGAAAAGATATTTTCACAGTGTCCAGACTGGGATAATATCTGATAATAGTTTTACTAACTAGTCTGGGACACAAATGACTGACAGTCCTGATCTTGTTTACATTGCAATGTTTCCACTGAGATGCCATAAGAGTACTTGAGAAAGAACTCAAGCTATGGTAAAGGAGCCATCAGGGTATAATGCAAAGGGCATGCAGTTGCTTAACTTAGTGTTTAATTCTGGCTGTAATAATTAATGGCTACTTTAGATTAAATGTCTGCTTAGACACTGTTAAAAGTCACTACAGTATGGAAGCATGGTCTTGTCTTCTCAGCTGTTTGAGATAACTGCTTGTAAGAGCACATAGGAATTTTTGTTTATGGCCTGGCATGGTGTGTTTGGATGCTTGAAAGTCAACAGCCATTGGCTATGGTGTCATGGTATGTATTTGATTTCACAGCCCTTCTAGTAAAAACAGTGTTGCAGCTCAATAAATAGGACATAACCTTGATGAACAACAGAACTGACCATGTTGAGGGTGATCCTGAAGCCAAATAAGACTTTTACTGCCATGCTGAGTTCCCTGAATGGTGGAGGCAAACCAAGGGAAGTGTTGACCTGCTGTCTCCCTGTCCTGGCCGCTCTAATGCCATCCTGTGCCTTGCAGCAGCATCACTGGGATGTGTTTCCACTGAGATGCCATAATATCTTGTAAATCGAACAACATGGTAGGAGAATCCAAAAAATTGAGCAAAAGTCCAGTTCGGAGACACAGAACAGGTTTTGGTTAGTATGTGCTGTAATATCTTGTAAATCTTTTTCTGTCTTTGGGCTCTCAGTGGTTTATGTTGTTAAAATACTCAATACAACAATACTCAAAACTTGTTCAATTTGATATTGAATCAGTGATAGGGTTAAAATAAAGCTGGCTTATGTTGAGTCTGCACAATGTTTTGTTTGCTATTGTAGCTGTTGTGCACGGCAGTTTTCAAAATAGCAGATAAAATAGATTTAGTATTGCAACAACTATGTAACCTGTAGTTAAATACCTGATGTAAATTCTCAGATGATCTTAAGGAAATGTGTGCTGTTGTAAATTGATCTTCAAAACATCTGGTTTTCTAAAAATTTTTGAATTTATACAAAATTCTCCACCTGCTCTTGTAGATATTCTTTCAAACAGGATCTCTGACTTGTCCATTCAAGGGGGTGAACAAGTACTTTCATTTTACTTCATATGCTAACTAATAATGTAATTTAATTTGGTTTTTAATGTGGAAAAATTGTTATCTGCTCTCTACAGTTGTAAAGAAAACCAAAATAAAAATAGCATCAGATTTTGAAATTGAAGTGAATAAGGAGTTAAGTTTCTTATAATATTTCTTGTTTGATCCTTGATAAAAAGAAAAACCCAAATAAAAAAAAGCCTGCATGTAAATATATTTTTATGTATGCTAAGCGTAAAGATAGCTCTGTCCTACCATATTGATTTATTAGATTCTCTGACATTTTAGTTGTGGTCGTTATGTTATATTTATGAGATGAATGTTGGATTCGCTCATTATGTTATCCTCATTTATTTTACATACTTTTATGGCTGGTTGTGCTCAGCTTTACATTTAAAGCTTTATTGCAGCTGTTAGTGTTGGGGGGAGGGGGAGGCAAGTACTTATTGATCAGAATCTACATGTTTACTGTTGTAATAATGATTTATGGAATCTTTTTCTACATATAAAGTCTTTCTCTGAAATAAAATAGTATAGTTCAGGAGGTCTCTTCAGCTGAAGGAGGGTTTTGCTTAAGGAGTTAGGGACTAGACTTGTCTAGGGTACAATGGTGAATGCTTCTCAATGCTGATGTTGAATTTTTCCCTTATGTAAAATGATGCAAGTGATCTTTATAATTTAACATTTTATTTACCTTTACTTTACACTCAAGATGAAGAAATGCTAATGTTAGAAATTATTATTTATCAGAGACCCTCCTTCATTTAAGGATCATGTGACCCCATCAAAACTTCCCTTGATTTAGTTCTATGACACAGCCTAGTCATCATTGCTCAGGCAGCCAAGAGGGCCAATGGCATCCTGNAGGGGAGACAGAAACCCTGAGATTTGACAAACCCAGCTGTAACTGGGCTCCCCTTTGTGACATGCCTTAGATACATGCAAGCTACAAGGGTACTGAACTTCTGAGAGCTTCTGAAGTGTGCTGAGAAAGCCCCTCCCTGCCCCACAGTGATAATATCCTTCTGAAAACTTGTGTTTGAGTAGCTGGAGTAGAATGAAAAAGTGCCTGGGTGGGAATGGCATCACCTCTGAGAACTTCTGCCAGGGGTTTGCCCATGAAATGCATCCAACTCTGCATCTCCTGGTGGGACCTGGCCCACAGTTTGTAAATGCCTGTTTTTGAGGATGGAAAGAATTGATGTGAAGGTTAGGGAGCTATTTTTATGTAAAGCAGGCTTCAGGTCTTGTACTTTGTATTTGATAGTGTAGTTAAAATTTGGCAGCGATCTTAAGAAATAATTTCTTATATAATCTATACCTTCCTTTTGATTTTCTAGGAATAATTTATTTGGCATTGCTGTGTGCTATATAAATTCATCATTGTTTTTACAGACTCTGAATGTCGTGAGCAAATGATTTCTAATCAAGATCTCTAGGTTACTGTTCATAATTAAGCTTAGTATTGTGTATAATTCACTATACCACAATTTCCAGTGACAGCCACGTAAATTAGATATCATCACAAGGGTTCTGAAGATTTATATTGTTATAAGGATACACTGCAGCCTTTTCCCATAAACTAAAGTGTGTTTTCTTGGCATGTAGAAATTCTGCAAAAACCCTGCGTTTTGTCATCCAACTTTTGAGCTGATGTATATCTGTTTGTAGTCTGCAGACAGATTTTACAGCTTTTCTGTACTCAGTGGTGCTTCTCCCACCAATATACTTTGGGTAACATTGAGTAGATAGCACAATTTGAGGGGATCCATATCTTGTAAAGCAAAGCATAAATTACTTTGATTAATACATCTTAATATCATTCTTCTGTAAAACTGTATGCACAAGTACAGGATGTACTCTGGTGGTAAGTCTTTTATTCTCCAAACCGTCCTCTGCACCTTCTGGCATTTGATTTTCATTGGTATGATTTCTGACTCTTTTTTTAATGTGCATACTTCTGAAATACAAATTAGTTTTTTTTCTAATGAATCATTATCATGTGCAATCATCAAAGGTTATTCACTGAAAACTTGAGAAAAAGGCAATCAAAACTAATTTTGATTGTTAATGGAAATGTATTTTTGGTCTTAAACAGCTTCCTTCAGCAATAATTACAGTTATGCCTCTTGGGTGTTTTTGGACTTCTAAATTTACATCCAGCAGTTCTTTTTCATTTAGTTAATCTTTTACAGAACACTGGAAATTTATACTTCTACTTAACATTAGGAAAGTCAGGGGAGTGTATTCATCTATCCATCCTATTAAAATATAGATGTAAATGGGTCTTTTCTGTATTGGGGAGAAATTCTGTGTCTATACTGTACACAAGCTCAAGCATTTATGTAGTTGTGTAGTTGAGTTCTGAGTGTCACTTCTAAATTTGAAAACCATGAATTCAGTCAGTTCATATAATTTATAAGAATTAACACCAAGATAATTATGTATCCTTGTGGAAAGAGATTTCTGTTTTTCGGCCACTAAGTTAGAATTTTTTTTAGAAAAGTAGAAGCAGAGAGAGTGTATTAATTTGGGGGTTTAGAAGTTATTACCAGGTACAGGTCATAGTAATAAATAAAGGCTGAATTAGTCAAGCAGTATTTCATTACTGAAGTAGTTATTAAAAGATGAGGCTTTTTTCCTCCTGCAGTATTTTCATGTACAGCTGTTAATCACATGTTTCTGTAAACCACTCAGGTATAAATCCTCGCCTCCTACTGAAAAAGAGTTCCTTTTGAGAAAGGATTGGTGTGTGCCTTTTTCATCCAAATTCCAGGAAAAACTGTCCCCTCGTGTTAAAGGCCTTACACTTAATGTCCTGGTCCTCTAATTAAAAGTGGAAATCAAAAATGTAGCACTAATTTGCGTGTCTGATTTTGTTTTTACCTAAAGTTTGCAGTTCCCTGGAGTTTAAGAAATGGTTAAAATTAATCCTGTGTGCAGTTACTGAGAGAAGAAGCAGGCAACAAATGTCAATAAATCTAGATCTGTTTGAAGCAGACGTCACTAAATCTTAGTCTTGACTGCTCTCTGGTAGTGTCAAGAGCTGCTCTGTAAGATGAATTTGAGGGGAGGATGAAAAAGGTACCATATTAAACCACTGCACTGATAAGTTTAGTTAAGAGGCAGAAGATGTGTCCTTGCAGTGACATTCAGTGGCCGATATTTGTTTCCCTTTAAATAATATGCTGTACATCTATGAGAATGATGGCTTGGTGTTTGTGACATTGCATCTGCACCAAGGTTACTGGCTCCAGGACAGGCAGTCTCTCCTCTCTTTCTCTCTCACACCCTGTCAATAAATATCCACTTGTCTGAGGAAGTGAGATACAGATTTTACAGCTGACACCAGAGCATCTTCATTTCCAGAAGCAATGAGTTTCAACACATGTGAACGTGAAGTAGGGGAGAAAAAAAATTAAAGGAATATATCTTTCAAGTCTTTGTCATAAGAAAGCTGTTACCTCTTCCAGACAACAAACCCCAAGGTTTGGCAATAGTATAACGTTTCAAGTCTTCCAGTGAAACAAAGGAATTTCAATTGTAACACATTGAATTCAATCCAAAGCTTTGTTTAAAACCATATAAATTTATTGCCTTTTCCATATTATATATTAATATCTATCTATATGTGTATATATATTTCCACTTTAAAACAGGAAGGTCATTTAAGAACAATATCGTACATACACAGTGATTTTCTGCTCTATTAACTCAGGGTGTTCATAATCTGGTATTAGATAAACCCCTCCACTGTTTGGTTTTACCTGAACATGTAACTTTTACAGCTGTCAAGTGAAAGGGAGGGAGGTGTTACTGCATATACACAAATATCTGTATGCATAATAAACCAGGCACGTCAACACAGGGATTTTTTTACTACATGTGGAGTAAGGAGTTATGTAAAAAAGTGAACAAATCTCAGTCAATTGAAAAATAACTCAAATCTTCTAATTTGTAGCCTAGTCTTTCTCTGAAAAGAAAAGCAAATAATTCAGTGGAAATAATTCAACCTGTGGTTTATTTCATCTCCAATTTTAATTTATGGGAGCTTAACATCTGTGAGTAGAAAGACTCTATTGCCCATTCTTCTCTTTATTTTAAAACTATGTTAAATATAATTAACAAGCCTGATTTATCATTAGCTGGTACCAAACTGCTAATATGTTCTTTCTTGCTCTCCCTCCCCTTCTCAGGACTTTTTCCACTCCCCAGCCTCTCCTCATCCTCCAGCTGAGCTATGGTTGTAGCCCAGGTGCTGGTTTCTCACCATGAATAGTACCACCCCACCAGGTAGAACTGAGCTCTTCATAGCATTTTTCAGCTGCTGGGTGGCCTATTTGCATCCACACAGTAGGGACCACCTATCAGTTCTCCCAAGAGGGGATGTTCAGCCCTGACCAGAGCAGGGATGCAATAACCATATTTACAGCACTTTTTAATGTGGAAGCAGCCTTTTCTGGCAGACTTTTATGGTGCTTGTGATAGAAGCTCTGGAGATTCTTGTATCATCCCTGTGTGCTGCTATGAGCAGGACTAAGGCTGTCCTGAGTATCATTTTCTGAGCCCTTCTTAGGATTTCCTGCTTTGCATCAGCTTCAGGGTATGTGGAAATACTTACATCATGTGTTATTGGCTTGCTAAAGGCTCCTAATCTCCACAAAGAGGCCTCTGAAATGACCAGCCTGAAAACACAGGTTGCTTGATACTAAAAAATGTGGATCTATTAAGAGCTGGTGTTTGCAGTTGAGAATCAAATTCTGGGATCTTTCTACAAAAGTAATAAATCCTGTGCAGCATAGTGTGCTATGGCAGGAATATCTCTGAGATTTAAGATTTAATTTTTCAGTGTATTAGGTAACTGTATCTCAAGTTGAAAATACAAATACCTGATAAAGGTTTCTTTAAGTATCTTGAATGCCCGAATTAGGTTTACAAATACAGAGTGTTAAAAAAAATGTGTCTGTGCCCTCAGAAATTTCCTGTTACCTTATTGTCTCTGCATGTCTTACACAGTTTTTTTCATATAAATATGAGGAATTGTTTGGATTCAGAACTCAAGGAATACCTTGTTAATATGCTTTTTGGTGGAAATTGTCTACCAAGTTCACAATTCTAAAGCAAAATATTTTATATCTTTTAAAAAATGGCTTTGGTAGTTCTGTTATTTCGAATCAGAAATATATAATAAAGCAGCCTGGGTTATCTGTTTAGTTGCAAGAAAACCTGGAAATCATTACTTTTGTCCTGTGTTTTCAGAGACTGAAAACTATCTTTTGAGTCTTGATGAGAAGCTGTCAAAGACAGTGAATTCCTTTTTTTTCTTTTGCCTCTCTTCAGAAGGAGAGCTGAAGGTTGGTTGCAGTCTATTGTATGAGGCTTAGGAGATTTGATGTAGGGTTGGTAGGTATCAGCACAATTATGTAAGTTACAGCTCTAATACCATGCTGGAGTTTACAAAATGCTGGGTTTTTTTCTGTGCAGGTACATATGTGGGTTAGTCCTCTTCCCATATAATGTGTTGAATGGGTAAAAAGATTGAAGGGACATGAATCTCATCATCAGCTCCCAATTTGGGCTTGATCTGTTGTTCTGGAATCAGACTCTAAATGGTGTAATTCTGTGCCTCTTCAATTCTTGTATCCCTACAAAAGGACAGTATCACTTACTGTCCTGGAACTGTGCCTTAGGAACTTTGACTCTTGGGTGCTCAAATGTTGCAAGAAAGAGATAAACTGAAACATGATAATTAACCATATTGAGTTACATAGATGTATAAAATGGCCTTCAAAATATTAAGCATAGCTAAAGAAGTTCATAGGGTTATTACAAAACTTACTGTATTTTCAGCCAAATTAGCTGTACCAGAAACTAGGAGCTGTAAATTATTTGGGATATTAATCCATTTCTTTCAGTTTTATTTGACTACTTTGTGATGTTGTAGTTAGCAATTACGTGTGAAAAATGCAGTAAGAACTTCTTAGCATCTCAACTGAAAACTCCTCTATGAGTTAAGTTTTAAGAAATGTATATTCTTTCTGTACGTTTTAGAGTAGTGAGATTCTGATAATTCATGTGGAATATTTTGCCTAAAAAAGCAATGAGTTTTGCCCTACAAAGAGCAATGAGGTCCTCTTGTTAAAGGGTGGAGGGTTGAGGTTTTGATGTTCTTTAGTTAAAAAACGAACCCAAAACCCCAAACCCCACAACTTCTTAAAGAATGTCAAAGAAACTCATGCGTGCATGGAAGAACAGCAGAATGGAAAAAGTACCAAACAACTTCTACAAAGTGCTTTGGACATGTATTGAGGAAGATTAATATTGTTATTTTCAGAAATATTTGCAAAGACCTAACATACCCTTGATTATTTTTATTACTGTCTCTAGACTAATTAATTAACAATTCTGGAGGCTACTAAAAAGCTTCTGGTGAAAGTAATTGCTCACTTTCAAGAATTCTCTTACAGGCATGTTCAATTTCATAGCAGATGTTTCTCATTAATTTACTGATGAATATTTTCTTTCCATGGACAAAAGGTAAGGGGAGATCTATTGAATTGTATGTTTTTCCCTTTGACAAATGGTGAATTTCACAGTTTTACTGGGAGTTCTGTTCAGGTGCCTCCTGCAATGAGGTGTAGTGCTTCCTTCCCTATGCACCTCTTGGAGTGTTCATCCCTGCTCTGTTTAAGGCCATTGGTTACTCATCTGTTTTATGGGTGCCAACCTAAACACACAGTTTGAAAAAGGAATGTGACAGGTAATAGTTGCTGCAGTTTTTGAAACAAATGAGAAGTATTCCCTGAGTCCTGAACCAATCCTCTCATCATTGAAGATTTTTAAAAATGTGATTATCGAGAGATACAGCAATGCCATAGTAACAAATATACCTTATGTTTGCACTATAACTGAGTTATTATTGCTAATTATAGTAAGTATTTTTAGTCATTGATATATGCAGCCTCTAAAACACTGCATTTATCAGCTGAGTGTTTTTTCTCCTTGGCTTTGATGTTGCCAGTGTATATTTAATCTCAATTTATTTCTACTAGTCATTGTTATATAAAACCTAATGCATGGAAACACAATATTTATCCCAGCAGCTGTTAAAAATCTGTGGATATGGATTAATGTCAGCTTTTAAATGTGTAGTGCTTTAGTTAATTCCATCCAAGGACAGATGATATCATCCACTAGGAAGGAATATATTAAAAGCTGTCAGCCAGAAGGTAGTAAAAGTAGGTGATATGTTATAAAGAGGACTAAAAGGTCATTCAAAGAAGAGATATTGCTAATAAGTCAATTAAAATTTTCAAGCTGACATTTTATAAATTTCTGTGTAAGTCCTAAAACATTTCCAAAGCTGGCAAAATTCACATCTGAGACTGGAAAAATAGGAGTCATGCAGAACCTGCAGTTTCTTTATGGAATGAGCAAATAGGAAACTTTCTGCTTTAGGTTAAGGCCTCGAGGAGATCACGTTAAAAGGGCCATTGTTTGGCCAGGTTCCTGTTGTCTGGGTTGTGTTTTCAAGAATAATATGTTAATATTGCTTGTGTGCATATAAGCAAATTTATTTCAATAGATGCTTTCTGTGATGTCTTGCTGTCCTTTCCAAGGCTCACCTGGATTATATGCAAGTAGCTACTTCTATATGGCTGGAAAGGGATTATATTTATTTTGATGTATTTATTTGGATTGCACTTAAGGGTGAGAGTAAATTCTTTTCCTGTCCGACAAGTGGGCAGTCATTGTATCAGACACATTGGAGCAATTTATTCAGGGTGTGCTTTGATACTATTTCTGTCAAAGGTTTCAAGGCTCAAGATGAAATGCTGGTTGAGGTGGCCATGCAATCTACGTCAAGGAGCTCAACCCTCATTCCCAAATTGTGTTCTTCCCTTGTTCTAAGTTTGATAAAGTTTGGGAAAAACACAAAAACCTGAGGCTTAGTCCTGTTAAAGGTGTTGGTACATTTGACTGTCTCAGTGGAAGGGAAAAATACTTGAGTATCTTTCAGCACCAGGCTCAAAATTAAGAAAACCCGGCATCAGGCCTAATTCTGTTTTGTGTACAGAGACAAAGAAAGGAAGTATATTTCTTGCAATTGATCTTATTTAACATTATTTTAATCCCAAAGATTATAATTTTTTCTCAGTCCTGTGGAACCCATTTTGTACAGTAAATACAAAATGGACATTTAGATTTAATATTGATTAGGGCCCAGATTAAAAAAAAAAGTTTATAACTTGAATGATATAGGATAAAACATTTGTTTTTCATGCAGTTTAAATTGTTTCTGCACACGTGTTGTTGTGAATTCTGTAGCCATGTGACCATTGTATTTTTTGATTTTAAACTCAGAGACTTACCTCTTTTCAACTGAAATGTAGTTCTGGCTGCTTTTTACAAGTTTGGGGCTTTTTTCTGCTCAGGTTAGTACAGGTCTTAGTGGGGTGCTGTGGAGGGGATTAGTTTTGTGGTTTGGGTTTTGTTTTTTCTGTTTATTAAATTTTTCACAGCTGATATTTAAATATCTTGGTTGTCAGCTATTCTTAGGATACCTTTTTCTAAATTAATCTGAGGGCTTGGACTGTCTGCATCATTTTTGGTAGTATGGAGGTGCTTCTTATTGGTTACTCTACTTATCCGTCTACAGGTTATCAAATGAGCAATTATTTAAATGATAAATGATCAGACAGCTGCAGTCATATTCCACTCTCATGGCCGAACTAGGCATGTTTTTGTTTTGCATGCTTGGCCTGATAAGATCACTTTTTTTCTGTGCCCTTCTTACACCAGGTCTGTTGTCTTCAGATGTTCTCACTTTTTAGAATTCATTGAGCTTAGTATCAGAAGATTACCTGACTGTATATTTAAATCTGCACATTAGTCTGTGTTCTAGAAAAGGGAGCTGAATCAATTTCACTCTAGATTCATAAAACAAATGGTTTTATTCAGTGTAACAATACAAAAAGAAAACTAATGAATTAGGACTCCAGAAAATATGTAGAAGATCTACTACAAAGTCTTGAAAATCCGTGATCATTACTTGCACATAATTACAGAAAGAAAAGGGAAAAAATGCCCACCCCAATTCCTCAGGCTGTGTTTAAGAGTTTGATAATAATACACTTTCTCTGATAGGTAGTATTATTTGAAATGTATGTTTGTATTCCTGTGATTCTGTGCATGCACACTCTACATGCATATCTATAACACAAAAATGTTATATCATCTCTGTATCAGCTAATCTAACATGATTAGGTTGGCCCTGCTTGTTTCACTTGACAGGCAGGCAGTGACATCAATCAAAATTTCTGCCATTCATGTTGCCTTTCACAGTGCCAGTGAGAGTCCTGACAGGTTTCTTTAAAGTGGGATAGCAGTAACACTGGGATTTTGGTTTTCACAAGGTGAAGGGATAGTCATTCATATAAATGGATCATTTCCATATTTAAGCTGTGTTCATTTAAGTTTGTACCTGCATGGTATGATAGTGAACATTAAGGGATACCCAGGTGTTCTAAATAATCTCAACAGTTTTATATTCTGAACCAAAGGGTGATTTTTTTCAAGATTGCAGAAGCAATTTTTGAATATGACTAAAACACGTCATGTGGAAAACCTTTGTGAGGGTTTTTTTTTTAACAAATAAAATTTGGTACTTTTTCCCTTATATTTTCTGACTGTATTTTCTAATAGGCCCTATTTTATGTTTACCCTGCAGTTACTGCAAACTATTGAATTGGTCAAAGCACTTATATCAGAAGTTAAATCATGGATGACATGGATGGCATCAAGATATTTAATAGATGTATTCTGATGGATATTGATGCTTTGAGACTTTAACAAGCATTTTGGTTCAGTGGATTGATGAGCTAAGAATTGTTTTCTGCTGCTGATGCACTTGATGGAGAGTTACTCCTGTCTTAAATTCTAAACTCAGACTGGCTTCTCAGTTGGGCACTATTTCCTGTCCTCTTTGACTTAATTCAAAATGCTATTTAGAAAGGCATCTAATCTTTATTGGTGGGCCTTTTTTTTGTCATTTCTCTGTGTGTGGGATCTGCCCAGGGGATGTATTTTTACAGAGAAAGAAGAAGCTAGAGCAGAGTTTACTTCAGATACTTCATTGCTGCAGCTTGCAAATGTATTGAATAAACACTGATAGCATAGCTCTGTTAAAAAAAAAAATTAGGCTGTTGGAGTAGCCATTGAGTAATGGATAGAGTACTGTGACTCTGAAGTATCTATTTTTTAAGTGCCTGTTGTGCAGTACCAAATGCTAATGTAGGTGCCAAATGGGAATACCCTCTACCATGTATAAGATGAATGAGGCACTTCAGAGTGGGATCCAGAACAGCTGGCAAACTGAAAAGTGCATGATTGTAAAGCTAGTTCACATTAGAACTAATCAAAATAAGGTGCTGCAGATGGGTATACCCTAAATGAAACTGTCATTTAATTGAAATTTCTCCACCTGTGCTCTTTCTTTAGAAACCAACCTGACAATCAAGAAATGCTCATCATATAAAAGACTGTAATAAATTGTTGAAATACTACAAGTTTTTGTCTTTGCCATCCCCTCAGGTGAATGTTTTTCACTTTTTCTCTCTCTCTTTCTTCCATTGCTGTTGTGGCACAGCAAGTTGAGGATTTAGTCCCCACAGCCTCTCTTCCTCCTCGGGACAGTGGCAGGATTAGAAAAGGAGGAATGAAAAGGGCACTGTAGTCTTAGGAGACCCCCACCAGCTAGCACTCTGTCCAGAAAGGTGAATCATATAGTTTTGAATCATGCTGGTCACTTCCAGTCTAGTAATATTGCTGCAGTCTTGGCAAATCTCCTCAATTCTTTTTTCTGAAGACTGTGTGATGAAGAGGAGCTGTAATATTTATCTGGTCCTTGGGAATGAGTCCTTCGTTCTGGAAGCACTTTTGGCTTCTGCTGGACAGGACTGAAAATGCAGTTTCTCTAAATAGTCTGCCCAGTCCACAGAAGTCTCACATCTCTTTGAGCAGTATGAATTCACTAGATGGACTCCAATAGATCATTCTCTGGGGGTCATGATGGAAGGTTGATGAGAAATCCATGGAGGTAAAATCCAAACATAAATTTGCAGAGAGCTTAAGCAAATTTTGGACTCAAAAAAGAGACATAGTGTTTAGGAAGAGTGTGAAAAGAATTGGCTGAAGTTGTTTTGGGGGTAAATTCTGAGAGAAATGACTTCAAAACAAAACAGCAGGGAAATTGTTCTCTAGGATGACCTTGCTTGAGTACAGAGGTTGGACCTGATGATCCATTGTGGTCTCTCCCTACGTGATCCATTCAGTGATTCTGTGATCACTCTAACCCTATCATGGGGGAAGGGTAGATGTGATAGCTGCAGTCTGTGATATTATTTTTAAAAATTTTAGTTGATATAGCAAAACTTGCCTGTATTTCTTGTGTAGAATACTTCTTTCTTTTTCAGTAAAGGATTAGGAGGTGCCACTAGAATGTCTGAATATTTTTTATGTTAAAGTACTTATGTGTACTGAGATTTGCTCTGCTTTTTGCTTTCTAGCATTTGATTTGAAAGCTCCATATGATTCTACTTCCTGTCTAAACTGTGTAAGTTGGAGCCCCAGCTGAATTGGCATGGGAAAATTGCAAGATTCTCATCATGGATAGAGTGATTTTCCCAAATTTAAACATGGAATCAATAATATAATGGTACTTAATGGCCTGTGTTTCTGGCCTTCTGCATTAATCAGTAATTGTATTCCAAATAGTGTATCATTTCTGTAAATCAATGCATGTCTTAGTTATTGACATAGTGATGACATCTACATGTAACATAAGAAAAATCTGTCTCAGCACAAACCAATTCAACCCCTTTTAAATCAAACGAAGTTTGAGATGGATTAAATGATGCAAACAATTTCCTGGGAAGAATTCCTAAAAGTTGTCCTCAATATTGATCTTCTTAATGTGGTGTGCTACCTTCTGTTTTGATGTGTTAAATCAATCTGATTTTTACGATGATGGAAGACTTACTTTTTACTAGGGAGGTAAATTTCATAGCATTTGAGAGTGCTTTAACTGTTATGCTGAGTTCTCTGGTTCATAAGTTAGTTGCATAAAGGTCTTCAAAACCACTGACAAATTGTCACTTTCACCACACACACAAAAAAGTAGTTGTTTTTATTATTATTCTTCCTTTTTTTGCCTTTAATAGACCCATAAATAAGGCTGACTAGTCTGGACTTCACTGCTATGTAAAAGCTGTTTTAAAACATCTAACCATCTGCTTAATGGCTGGTAATACGTTTCTAATGGTCACTCTTGATAAGATACTTTCAATTTGCTGCAGTTGTAGTAATCAAACAGCCGAGCACATTCTGCAGTGATGTGGCTGAGATCGTTCACCACTTTCCTATCAGCGAAAGGGCTGTCACAGTCTTGCACAGCAAAAGAACAGCAGTTTTGAAAGTTCTGTGTTTTAACAGCATGTTTTTGGGATGACAAATATGGGTCAGAGTCCTGAGCTTATCAGATGTTACACAAATGGGTAATTTTCAGTATTTGTACGTCCAGGTGTTGTGGCTACTGTGGTTGTAACAGGTCAGTTTAATTAATGATTGTTCTTTTTTTCCCCTGGATTATATATACTGAATTGCTGTCATCTAGGGCCTTGAATTCTTTTGTGTGATCCTGGCAGCTGGTGACGGCTCTGCAAATTATGAGTTTCTTGGCTTAAAACAGATTAAATTGCAGACAAAACAAGCTATCAGCTGAGTAAATACTGCACCTCTGTTTGGCTTCAGTGAGAAGAAGGAGATTAGCGTGAGTACTTAGTGTTCATAATTACTAGTAAGAGGCAAATAGTAGGCTCAGGCTGACTGGAGATTGTTCCATTATATCCAATTAACACCCACTTGATTATTGTTAATTACTCGTGTTGGATGACAGAGGAGTATAGATGTCATACTTCAAACATACAAATACCATCTGGGTCATCAGTATGCTGACACTGATAATATTGTGCTCAGTCTCAGATGCTACGGGGTATTTTCTCTGTATACTTTTAAGACTTCACTGCTTTTATCACTTCTTAAAATTCTTCTTAATTATACTGCCTAAATAAAGATTTTTTTTTTCTCCTAAAAACAAACGAAAAAAGCTGTATCTTTCCTATTGAATTCTTAAGGATAAAAAAATTAAATCTCTCAACACCACAAGATTTCTGTTGATGATAAATTTTTCAAAAAAGCCTTTTTATAGGGTAACCAGCTGAGGTTGACTCAAAAGATATTATGGGTAGAAGGTGATGTGTTTGTTATGCCAGTCAGAGTTACGATTTCCAAATGTAATATGTTGGGATATCCAACTCTCTTAGACTTCTTCAAAACCTGAAAAGTTCAAGTGTAGTAATCTACATAAATATTATTGTCACTTTCCTTGGTTACTGGTAAAACATTGTGATTAATGACTGAAACTAATATCATAAAAAGGTGAATTCCCCTAGTGCAATGAGTTAATGAAGACCTTTCTCTTTTTACATTGTAATATATATTTAAACAGTAAAGGAACAGGCATTAGAAAGCCCATTCAAATAAGGAATTCCTAAGTATATTTAAAGATTTAAACAGGGAATTGAATATCTTGACTACTCATTTGGAATCTATAATGTTAAAATAGTCTCCTTTTAAAGGGCATTCACAGCATTAAAAATCACCTTCCAAATACTGTAAATATATATATTTTATAATGAATAGATATCAGTGAAATGGAATATTGTCATAAGATAATAGGTTTTGGCTGATGAATGCTGAAGCAGAGCCAAAATGCTCCGTTTTAAAGTATGAGGCATTGATCCTGTGACAATCTTTTATTACAATTTACTTTTATTTCTCTTTGCCACTTGGCCAGTGTGGATACCATCATCCTGTCGGAATGGGACACGTGGAATTGTAGCATGTAGGGAGCTGTACCCATTCAGAGTCTTCACGTTCTGTTGTGGCTCTGCTTAGAGAATTGTGTAAGGAACACCTGTCAGACTTGCTTCTTACTTTCCAAAATAATTTCTGCCACTCATGATGAAGAAAGACGCTGTCAGCGTTTGGTCTGTGAAGTGATGGAGAATGATTCAGCATGCTTCTAATAAGCAACATTTAAAGATGTGCTCTCCAGCTTTGGGATGTAGCAAGCAAATAGGACAGCATGTCTGTATTTTTTTCTTTAAAGTGCTGTGCTACCCTTTTGTGAATGTTACTTAATATTTTTTTGTATGTCAAGTGACAGTTATTCCTTCCTCTGCTCTAAGTATGATAGTTGGACACATCTCACTGGTAGGTTTTCCTTACTGTAACCTTTAGGACTCAAAAATTTTTAATGGCCCTCGTTTTTCTTTTGTGGTGGTTATATGGTCCCCAGCAGAATGTCTTCCTGACCCTTAGTTTCTAATTTGATTTACACACAACTGACCTGAATGCTTATTTCAGCTTGTATGGAACCCAACTATCTTTATCTATGTTCCTGCAATAAACAGGCTGAATTCACAAACAAGAAACTTAATGTCAAAGCCTCCTGCAATTCACCTCTTTTAACAGGGAAAAAAAAAGGCATGATGAATTAGGTAGTTCCTCCTGTTATTTTCAAGTGTTCTTTAAGGGACTGCTAAGGATGTTTTACTTGATTTAACTTAGACATAAGTAATTCTCAATTCAGAGCAATGGTTTAGAACTTGACTGAATGTCCTTTTTGTGAAGTAATTATCCTGATTTTCTTGCTAAATGTTATTTTATGCATTACATTTAATAGCCTCTATTTCTTTGGTATGGTGGAATAATGATGACGCCTTCTAACACTTAGGAATAGAATATATCCTCTATTTGGTTTTTTCACAGCTTAGCATCCAGGCGTTAGAGTAATATGTTTCTCTTTTTGCATATCTTCCCAACTGATATATTAGAACAAACTGTTCACCTTTTTAGCTTGGAGGTGTTCTTTGCTGCTATAAACAGTGTTTTTGTGTCTTTCTGGATGATGTTATGTTAATTGGGGGATTTGAGGTACTTTGTGAATAACTGAAGTCACTTCTGTGCATTATCAGGTTTGCAGTATTCAAAGCCTATGTCTGTCTAGGATATTTTCCTGCTCATTTGTAAATGCTTGGTGTGCACACTGCTTGTCCTTGAGCGCACAGATGTCTGAAGGTGCTGGTTTCAGCTGGAATAGAGTTAATTTTCTTCATAGTGGCTGGTCTGGGGCTGTGTTTTAAATTTGTTGATCTTTGAATTTGTTGAATTCGTGCCGAACACAGAGTTGATAACACAGAGATGTTTTTGTTGTTGCTGAACAAGGCCTGTACAGAGCCAAGGCCTTCCTGCTTTTTGTACAGCCACCCTGGTGAGGAGTCTGGGGGTGCATGGGAGGCTGGGGGGCAACACAGCTGGGACAGGTGATCCAGACTAACCAAAGGGATATTCCAAACCTTGTGGCATCACGCTCTGTAGAAAAAGTGGGTGGAGGAAGGGTGGATGTTTGGTGTTACGGTGTTTGTCCTCCCAAGTCACTGTTACACATGGTGGGGCCCTCCTCTCCTGGGGATAGCTGAACACCTGTCTGCCCACTGGAAGCAGGGAATTCATTCCTTGTTTGCTTTGCACAGCTTTTGCTTTCCCTATTAAACTATATCAGCATATGTTGTATATGTTCTAATAGTGTGTTATTTTACTAAACTATTTGGTTTCTTAATACCCAGCTATCCTTCTTACTGTTTGTTTCTGAGTCACGGACAAGGACAGTATGGCATTGTAGTGGTTTGAAAGCAAACCAAGTGAGAGGCTCCAAGTCAGAAATACAATTTAATAAGAAGAAAGAAAAAAAAAGGAAATAAAATAAGATAAATCCAATAATACAAAAAAAAACCAAAAACCCCCACCCCCTGACAGAGTCAGAATACAACCTTAGCAGGGTTATGGAAGCGCTGCAGATGAGGTGGTCTTTGTGAAGCAGTGATCCCGTAGCAGGGTGATGGTANGGACTGTGCTTTCTGATAAATGGATTGGCTTTGCATTATGTATTTCCTTCTGCAGCCTTCCATGACACAACTACAGTTTCAGTGCTTCTTTCCTCTCTCCCTCAGTTGTTTTTATGAGGAAAAAAATTAAAGACAAAGCAATTTTTGTTGCAAAGTTTGAGTTCTGTGACAGTTGTGTCTTATAAATTCTAGAAATTAAAGTTTTGCATTAGAAAAATTGAAATGTATTCATCCCATAGCAAATTGCTATTACAGTAAATGTAAGGCAATTCTTGGAATGATGAATACTACATTGAGAGTTAAAGAGGTTCATTGTGCCAGGAAGATGGAAAAAACTTTTAATCAAAACATGAACTGGGATTCAAACTATATCTTAACTTTGCAGTGAATATGTTTTATGCATGGAAGAGTAATTATTTTTTAATAGTGGCATACTTGATTGCATCAACTGCAGGGGACATGCTATGGCAACAATTGTGGTGACAAAGAACAGCCATGCAGTTGTGCCACTGCGCACTCAACAGGACATGAAACCAACAGGCAGCATGTTCCAATGACTAGACTTCATCTCTCTATGTTGGAATCCTTTTGTAATTTTAAAAAAATGTTTATTGAGCATATTTTTTTCTCCGACCACACACTGCTGAGACAGATTTTACTGCAGTGGACTCCAAAACTTAAATCTCTGTCCTTTGCCTGACTTGCCACTTAAAGTCATGGCAGGCATTTCAAACCTAAGGGAAATAAGAGCCCTGCCCTTGTATCAGGTGTTTTCAGAGAGGATTAAGAAGTACCAAATTCCTAATGGAGACTATTCCTGTTGAAACACACAAACCTTAAATTTCACTCTAAGAAATTTGGAAAAGGTTGGTTTAATGTTACCTCCAGACAGGTGGGTGAGGTGTGGAATTTCCCTTGCCTCTTTCCTTTTGTTTAAATGTTTTTGAATGTAAGAGTATTTAGTCATTTTCATTAGCTTAATCTTGGAAATTAGAAAAAAAATCCCAATTCTCTTAAAAAAATTAGTATTCTTGCACTGACTTCACTACTTTCTATGCCTACTGATTCACTGTTTGCTTAGAAGAATATTATGTATAAAGTTACTTAAAAATTTTATAAGGCCTTCTCACTTTTGAAGGCTTAATGCATGCTAATGATGCATTGATATCACAAATTTTTTTTTAAGGCTAGCTGAAAATGTGATTTCTGACTAAAAAAAACAAAAAGCCACATCATCTTGATTAGTTTTCACCCTTTCCCTTTCTCCAAAGCATTTTAGATTAGTATGTTATAAAGTTTTGAAACTCTTGAATATTCCTGGCATTTACAGTTTTGCCAAAGGGTCTGAATGTGAACGTTTGTTTTTATGGTCCCTGGTGAACCCAACTGAAATCTCTGTAAGATGATAGCATGTATTCCTTCGCATTTTTTTAAGGCAGCTGTGGTGATGTAGGATTTATATCACTAATAAAGATCCCATAAATGTCCATTCAAAGCATCTGTGTGACTGTGTACAGTGCCTAGCAAGGAGGGTGGTTGGTATGACCTAGATGATGCTTTATATGCAATACTGTTGCAGGACAGTTAGTTTGCTGCATGCACATAGGACATTTTGAACATTAAAGTCTGTTTCAGTCCTTAAACTGACCAAGTTAAATAGAAATGTCCCTCCCTCTGGTACCTTACTCACTCATTTGTCAATACAAAAAGCTTTCAGAAGCTTGTATTTATACTGCAGTCCTTTGCTTGCCGTGCTAGAGGCACGTGGCTTGCAATAATTGACCTGGACACATCCACACAGTGATCTGCACGGAAGTGTGGGCTTCACGAGCCTGATTGTGAGAGAAAACTGCCTGCCCTTGTCATCTCCCCTGCTCTGGCAGCACAGGGCAGGTGCCAGGCTGAGGAGCCCTCCCAGGAGACAAGGCTTGTGAGCTCAGGCTCCAACACAGACGTGGCCAAACGCTGAGGGAGCAGAGAAAGTTTGATTTTAAGAACTGTGGGCAGAGGGGAAGCCTCTATCAGTCTGTAAATCCCTACTCACACCAGTAGAGACAGGAGCTAAAAAAGCTCCCCTTCCTACTTGCACTGTATTTAAAGATCAGGAAAACTGTGTGTAACTGAATATTTTAAGTAGAACATCCTGCACATGGTTCTAAAGCATCTGACATAAATGGATTTAGTACTAAACTTTTAATTTGTTTTTAAGTTAAGCAAAACCATCAATGCTTTATTGAAAAGTTCTTGTCTGTATATATCCATTACTGTGTGCATGGCTCCAGTTTATTTTGAGCAATCCTTAAATTAGGGCTTAATCACTGGGGGGAAGACGACATGGGTTTAACATTGTCACATCTTTCATCGTTATTGCCTCTTTCTTAAATGATATAATTTGTGACAAATGTGAACATTAATTACATCTAACAAAGAAATATAACTTGAAGTGATTGTATTTTAAAAAACATCCAATCAGTGAGATTATATCTTACACCAAGCTTTAGCTCAAAGTTCAAAAGTCAGAAATCAAATACCATCAGTTATCAAATTATGTTAATGGTTCTAATGAAAGCTTCTGGTATTTTGCTCAACACTGTGTTGCTATTATGGTAACTAATAGGACAAGAAAAGCTGATGGCCATGAAAAAATTAGAACTGACTGCTAGAGGTTTTTTTGGTTTGTTTTTGGTTTTTTGTTTTTGGGGTTTTTTTTAATATATTTGACAATCTGTTTAGTCACCCAGAGTTACCATGTGGTACACTCAGCTTTTTCATCTGGCATAAGAAGGTCATAAACTGTATTTTAGAACCATGTTGGACCACTTTAATTCCCCCTCTTTAAAAAACACTTTCATATTATAAGTTTGAGTTGCAAACCAGCAAAGCAAAGAAAATTAAAAACTGACATTTTGTCACAAATCTTTACAAGAAACTCTGCAGTACTTACTACATACATTAACCTGAAATATCTGTATATGTTTTACAGAGTTGAAAAATTAATAATTAATGACAATTTCTGTTATATCAATTAGATATAAATGTTTGGAACTTGACGTTGTTGAGGGGCAGATATATTTTGTTGTCTATTGACTTGAAGGGTTGAATGGTGCAACTGAGAAATTCAAATCATTCTGAACCAACTGAGAAATGCAAATAATTCTGAACCACCTTGTGTATTAACAAGGTTTAGCATTAGCTGAAGCTTTGCAAAGTGTCCTAAGAAATCTGAAGGATTTAATTTTATTAAAATGAGACTGTCTCTTTATTTTCCCTTTTGTTATTGATAGCTCTGGAGGATCAATTCCTAATTTCCTTGACTAAAATTATTCCATAATGTTTTGTGAAGTAAATTATAGCACTTTGTTAGAAATCCCTAAATGTCTTGAGAAACTGGCACATTTTATTTACGTACTTAAATCACTGATGGGACTTGGGGCATTGATAGTGTATGCTAGTACTTATCAAGTACTAGATTAGAGATGTACCTCTTAGTTTATATCCTTTACCTTTTAAAAGCCCAAAATCTGAAGCTATAATATAAAATAATACAAGTAGAGAATATTCAAAGGCTGTAAATAATAATTATTACAATTGACAAACACCCAGTGTTGAGGGAAGCAATGATTTATCTGGGTCCAGATTTGAAGACACTTCCTTGTAAACATCATAAGAGCATTTCCATGACTGAGATGTGAGTGTATATATATATATATCTAAGTCATGTTGTGTGGTGGGAATGCTGTGGAACTGGGTCTGAGTGGGGGAGTACATAGAGGGTAGGAAAGGTAAGTCAGCTCCTGAGGATTAAAGAACTCCCATGTAGCTATCACATTGTTTTCAGATTATATATACAAAGTCTTAATCATGCTCGTTCACCAAATTTTGATTTTGATTTCCTTTTATCTGTAGTATTTTCTCATGGTGTTCTGCTGCATCTGTGGGTAACATTGATGGAATTATGATTATTGAGTACAGAGAGCAACCTTTTGCTCACTCACTTTGTACTTTAGTGTTGTGAAAGAACAGCATGCTAATTTGACACCTCCTTACCTCCTCCCTCAGGATTTATTTATTTTTTTTTTTAAACTTAGAAGAGATGCAATAAATGCTTTTACAGAAGAGTGCATTGGACAAAGGGAGAGAAAATGACAGTGGGTTTATTTTCTTTTTGTCATACAGGGAGTGAGTAACTCTTGGACTTCTATTTTTTCCTCCATAGGCAGACAAAGGTGCTTCTGAGTTTTGAAGCAGAGAATTCTTTTAATAATTTTGAACCTGGAAGATAAAGCAGGCAGGGTTTCTGAAAATGTGATCAGTATGAAAAATCTGTGTACAGAAACTTTTGTGTATGTTCAGCGCAGAGATTTCAGACATACATTTTGAGCTCTCTCTGACTATGATCTCACTGTAAATTCACCTGTTGTAGTCCAGAGTGATATTCTTGTAATGGTTAATTAGTGCATTGCAAAAGCTGCAGGAAGTTAACAAGAGCCTTAAAACTAACAAATAATGTTTGCTATTTTTAAACTGAAGGAAACAAATTTTATCCGAAAGAGAAGACAGAAGGAACAACTAATTTCAAAGTGATAAAAATAATGCTGCAGATATTAATGTTAGAGCCTGCTACTGTCAGTAGACCTGTGGCAACCTCAGGCTGATTTTTTGAAATGCAGTATCAAAACAAACATCACACTTCTGATGCGAGTTCTTAAATTTCAATGCCAAGTGTGCAATATACTGTATTTTGCTATGGACATGGTGCAATTAAAGCTGTATTCTTAAAGCTTTAACTACACTAGCCCTTTTGGGTTTTGTCTGTTAAAATCCATTAAAAACTGCAGTCAAAAACTATAAGAGAATCTTGAACTACATTAAATAATTTTTGTTTCTTGTGCATTTAATAAATGTAGGGAGTTGTGTGCACATCTGGGTACAAACATATACCAAATTTATATCATCCACTATTTACTCAAACAGAAACTGATAAATAATACTTTCACATTTTTGTTGTGTTTTATTTCTGCCACACCAGGGGCTCAAAAAATGAATGTGTCAGTAAAGGATTTGACAGTGTGTTACGACAGTCATCAATCCAGCAAGCCCTGTAGCCATAAATAAGCTTCATACAGTGCCACACTAAAGAGGACAGTTTTTCTTCTGCAGGACATTGAAAATGTCACGGCAAGGGAATTGTTTATCCCTGTCTCCACGACAACGCCACCAGCACTTATCATTAAGTTTCACACCAAGATTTTAATCAGTGGTCTTGGTGGCATAAGACCGAGTCAGCATCAGCCCAAATTTTCGAAGCCGTTATTCTAATTATGACGAGAAGCTATAGATTGATGAGCTTAGTTTTCTGCAAGGACTGGTGGCAGTTAATTCCTGTGACCTGTGTGCCTCCGGTAGTCTCTTTTCGAGATGGAGTCTTGAAAGTTCGATTATTAGTGACAGGTTGTAAGTGAGAAGAAGCTTATCTCTCCAGAGAGTGTTGATAACTTCAGACAAGGTTTAACTAGGAAGTAGTGCGACAGTAGATGGCAAAAAAACAGAAAAAAAAAGGGGGAAAAAACCCCCCTCACCTTCTCTATCTCTAGCAAGCACACTGTAATGAGAAAATACAGACAGCCACAATTTCACAAGTTGTAAATTCTGGTAGTCTTCATCTGTAAATTCTGGTGGAGCCAGTTTCACTCAGCTATCTGAAAATGTGTGAAAATATTTGTCCTGCTACTTCTCCTGCATGAACACATAGTGCTTTTCAGCAAAAGCATTAAACATTCAGAGCCTTGGTACATGCAGTTCTATTAGGTTTGTAAGTCCCTGAAACATGAGAAGAAATATGACATTTCATATGTGAAAAAGAAAAATAGAAGCACTTGCTGCCTTATTTTCATGTGTATTGAGACTGGGCAAACCAGTATTTTCATTGGTTTTAATATTATTTATGTGCAAACCGTGTGCTCAGAGCTGTACAAGTCAAACAAGACAATGTGTCCTTGCTCTGAGGGGCTTGTAATCTAAGTAGACAGACAATGCAAAATGCACTAGGAAAACCTAGAGGAGAATTATGTCTGAGTTAATTCATTTATTTGTTCTCAGTGATGGGTAGGCAATGTTATTTTTGCTGACTAGAATGTGTATTTGCAGAAGGAGTGGTGTCAGAAAGGTGAGAGCTCTGCATGTGGACTGAACAGGAAATATTGGAGCAAAAATGTGCAAATGTTCCGTAGAAGGATCTATTAGTGGAGGGGAAAAAAAAGATTGTTGGGAGAGGTAAGCATCAGTATAGTTCTTTCTGAGAGAATAAATGGAGAGACAGAGAAGCAGAGTAGTTATTGAAGATCATATAGTTAGGCAGTGGCAGAATCACAACAGTATCTCAGTAGTTAGGAAGCTCTAACCAGAGATGGATACTACTCTGCTGATTAATTGCCTTTCGTCTCTGATTTCTGTTAGGGATTAAGTAACTTGTGGAACTCTACCAACAAGGTGGAGAAATAATTCTGGAAATCACTCACTCAGTCTCCACTATTTCTTCTGGGTTTTTTGCTTTGCATTTCCCTTAAGCATTTTGGGGAAATGGATGTATAGGAATGAAGTCCTGCTGAGCTGCCTGAACAGAGGCTTTCCTTCAAGTGGTCGGAAAACATTTGAGCTGCTTCTAGGAGATCCAAATCTCATTTAGTCAGCATGGGCAGATATGTTCATTCTTAAGTGTGTTCAAAATTTAGGAGCATAGCCAGATACTAAATACCTAAGAGAGCAGGCAGAACAGTGGATAAAAATAAAGTAATAAAAGTATGTAGGTGGCTTGAGGAAAAGCAAGGACTGCAAGAAGCACCCAAACATGTTTACTATAATTAACAGTAGTAGCAGAAATTGCCTGTTGTATCCCTAATTCTACTGCTCATTAAATCAGAATTTTCAGTCTTTAAATGCTGAGTGCTGTAAATATGAAAGCTGTTGACCTAATTTTCTGTGGAAATTAATAGAATTCCTAAAGCTGTTTTCTAGTGGGAGAAGCTTTCAGTTTCTCTTAGTTTCATCCTTTTATTTCCCCAGTTGTTTCATTGCTATGGCCAGCGAGCAATGGGACTTCACAATGTGCATTGTCTTGAAGGTTCAGCAATTTCATGATGAAGACACTTCTTTGTAATAAGGATTTTGAAAGCTCCATCTGCTTTTGAAGAATGAATAGTATTAGGGACCTGAATGAAAGCAAGTTTTAAAAACCTTGAGTGTTGGAGAATACTTTCTTTAATCTGTTGTATGCCCTATCTTTTGCTTTTGATGAGACTTGTGTCTGAAAGTGTCCAAGTCTTCACGGCAGCCATAGGCACATTAATAGTAGTTGGGGTTTGACCACATTTTCCATGTGAGTGCCATTTAGTTGTGCATAGGCTTTCCTAGCTGGGGGCTGGCCTGTGTTAGGGCACTCTCTTCCCAGTTGTGCTTGCATAATTCTGCTGGCAGACTCCTAGGGGAGAGCAAGATATACCAGAAGAAGGAGCATTTTCATCTACTGGTATTGAAACTCCTTGAACAAATGCACGTTCATGCCATCCTGACCATCTCTATACCACAGATTTTGCTGGCATGGCTGTTGTGGTATTTTTTTTCCTCCTACTCTTCCAGCTGAGTTAGTTGTGCTGACAGAACTTTGTGCCTGCTTACAGCAGTGCAGCTGCTTCTGTCTCTAAACTTCACATTCACAGCTGTAAGACCCATTTTTTTTTTTTCAGTGACTCAAATTTTTCTATATAGAAATCAATAGAAACTGTAATATTTTGATGAAGCAGAAAAAGTAACTGGAGCTCAGAGTATTAGGAGATGGGGAAAGGAGTCCTTCTCTTCACGTTCTTGGATGATACTGGAAATAAGCAAAAGGGAATGACCATAAGATTAAACTAGATAATAAATAAGATATTCTTTTGTCAAGAACCACTATTTTGTAGGGTGACAGCTCTAGTCCGTAGTGACAATAAGATTAAGAAACTGTATAAATGGAGCATTACAAAGTTATTACTAAGAATTTGTTTCAAAACTGTTGCTTCTTTTGCAGAAACCTAACCCAGATTTCAAATTGCCCCTTAGACATGGCTGCAGGTCAGTTCTCTTCTAGCCACACGTGGTTTTCAAAGGATGAGTTGGAAATTAAATATGAATTGCAGAAGCAGTGGTTTGCTGCACTGCTTTAAGTTTCTGGCCTCTGATTTTAATCTGTTGAAAGTTGATGTAACCAGTGGAGCTATTCAGCAGGTTTTAGTGTGTTTTTCTTTTCTTTTCTTTTTTTTTTTTTTAGGCCTGTCTGTCCTTGTTAATTAGAAGTGTACATATTGGGAAATTAACTATGAAATACTAAAAATGATAAATTATTTCTTATTTGAAAGTATAAATTAAAGGTTTAGTGTATATAAAATTTGTCATGTTTAATTGCAAGTTCAATTAAAATTCAGGATAATGATGATTTATACAGGATTCTGTGTAATTTGATATTCATTAGCTTAGCCAGACACATGCTGATATTAGCTCGTTAATTATGTTTCCTTTTGTTGAAAGCAGCCTTGTGAAAGCAATCTGCTCAAAGTTTTTTAAACTCATTCTGCTAAATGAATATTTGGCAGCTGTTCATGTTATTGAGATGGTCACTGTGGCTACACTTCACTCACATAGCATCAATCATACCTCCTGAATGACAAACAAGGGTTTCTCGTTACAAACCCATTTATGAAGGTTATGGTTGACATTAAAGAGCTATTGCATGGCAGCATGATATTGCTTTACAGTAATGTTAGAGTGTAACTACAGCTAGAACTGGCCTCTCCCACACAACCAGAACAAATAGAGTTTAATGTGGGACAGGGGAGGGAAAAAAAAACCAACCAAACGTTTCAGATGCAAGTAATATAATCTGCATATGAAGTGCTGAGCTGCTTTCACATCTCTGGAATGTGGAAGGGAACACTGTAAAAGTTGTGAGACATTAATGCATAAAAAAGTAACGTGTGTAGCCTTCTGGGGTGTTAGGTCTGTGCTCTTCAGGTGTTCTTAACACTCTCTTCTAAGTGGAACTGACCTGAATAATTTTAGAGATGGATGTCATGAAGTAGTTCCCAGAGAGAACTGCATCCAGCTGGGGAGGGGAGTTATCCTTTGGGAGGAATCAGCTCTGCTCTGGAGGCCTCTAGCCTTTGCATTAAGTAATTTTGCAGAATTGTCAAGGCTATGGGGGATTGAGCAGCTTAACGTTTCAGGATCACTAGAGATTTTTATCTGAAAATATTTGAGGTAAATGCATTTGCTGTTTAATGAAAAGACAAGTATAGCTTTGAAGGATTGATGGCATGAAATCTAATTCTTTTGTTTCTACTAAAAGTAAAGTGCAACAAATGTACGGAGGGCTATGACACTCAGAAGGAGTTATTGTTTCTCTGAGTGTTTGCTGCAGGAATATACAGGTATCTTGGAGTGCTGTCTAGTCTCTGTCCTTCCCATTAGCAGTGAACAGTGTCATGGTCCTGTTGATATTCTGTTTCTTGGATCTGAAGAAGTCTTTCTTCTGAAGTTCCTCAGTCAATTTTATTTGCTGGAGTAAATTCATGGACTTAGGGACAGAAGAGGTGCTGGACTGGTGTACTTTAGATATGTTTTTCACCCAAATGCATGAATTTTAAGACTCAGGATCAGAGTGTTGGGCTGAGAACAACTTTTTTTTTTATGTTGCTTTGAGAACTTGCTCGTGATGTGCTCTTCATTTGTCTGTGCACTATGACACCATCCAATAATGATAAACCAATATTGCTTTCAAAGAAGGAGCAACAGCAGAAATCAGTAGATTCTGTCCCACCCACCTACATTCTTTAAACTTTTTTTGAGAAGTCCTAACTCTGAATACAGTTTAAAACTCTTCTAAAGGGGGAGATTACAGTATTAAATCAAATGGAAGTTTACCTGTTGATCACCTTTGCTTGAACCAAGACATTGACACGGTGACTATGTTGCGTTGTTAGCTAGAAGAGTTTAACTTACCTGAGCTTGGTTAGCATAGAAGTTACTCTTATACCTGTCTATTATCTTTCTTGCATAGCAGTGTGGTGCTAGCAAAGACTTTCTGACTACATAGCTGATAACTTAATTCTCTTGGAGGTACAGCTCTTGGGTTAGAGAGCCAGGTGTTGTTTCTGTAGGCAATACCACAGTAACTACTGTAGGCTTGGAAGAAGAGCTTAATATGAGAAGCACATGTGACAGAATAGATTTGCAAATCAAGTTATTAAAATACTTTCAAAAACCTTTAGCAGCAATAAAAATTCGGCAGACATGATAGAAGCTTCTTAACCTTCCTTCTCTGACCCTGCAAAGTGCCTGGCTTCATGTTTTTGTTTCACTTTCTAGGTATCAAACATCTGCTTTGAAAATGCAAGTAATTTGTTTTCTGCATTTTTTTTTTTAGTTCTTTTGGTTGTTTTTTGGACATTGTTTCAAGGCTTCAGTTGGTTAAAAGCCTTCATGAAATATGGTTCTAATGTTCAGACTGTGAGGGCAAATTTAAATGCAAGCAGCAGTTTGAGGGTCATTGGCTTTTAGGTGGGCACTTTGTGTGTTTCCACCTGTTTAGTTATAGAAGTGAATAGTTACAATTTATATAGTATAGGAATGTGATTAAAATGCTAAATATTTTTCTTCATTATTTCACTATGGAACAAGATTCTAGAGTCCTGTTATGAAGTGTTGGACATGGATCCTCTACATCTCATATTCTTGATGAGGAAGAAGTAAATTGTTTAATTTGTTTAATGCTTTATTTGTCCACCCTTTAATTTAGTATTTTCCATATTAAAAAGGCCCATGAGGAAGCAAGAAGATAGAATTGCAAGGAAGCATTGGTAGAAGACCTATTGAATGAACCTGCCATTTTTTACCCAGTTATTTGTCATGGAGTTGCACTTAAACTTTTCTTTGATTAGAAAAAGTAGAATTTTCCAATCAAGTAGTGCACAATATTTTACAAAGTGTTCTGGTGTGATTTTTGAAAGTTTCTCCTTTTGCAGAATAAGCCCATTTGTTCTGTATAATATTACTGTGTTTGGAGTATGGAAGAGTCTGATTATGGCAATTGTTGCTATATTGATTATCAAGATTTTATTAATTTTAACTTTTAACAAAAGGAAGGATACACTGATTGTAAGTGACAGTGATGTGTTTATAGAAGCACCTGAAAAGTAACTGTAGGTATTTAGAAAAGAAAAAATCTTTTTAGAAAGAAAATCTTTTGTCCCTAGTAGCAAAAGCACGCTGGTAATTGCTTATTGAGCAAGACCTTGTCAGCTCTCAACGCAGTACGTTGTTGGGTAATAGTTAAAAATTATTTATAGAATGTCTTCCCAGCTGTGCTGAAAATACTATCATTTAATATGTTGTCTGTGATTGTCATTAGCTGCCCTTTTTTTTTTTTTT
>VXBB01011485.1:285388-315388 GCA_013399915.1 Illadopsis cleaveri
TTTTTTTTGTCTAAGGATTATGAAGAGAACAAAGATTTGGCTGTATGTCTAAGATTGAGCACTGTATGAAATCTTTGCCAGGGGACTTGTTGACCTTATGTGAAGTTGCCTCTTTGAGAAGCTCTTTATGTTCTGGCTGCAGTTGCTATGGCAGTTGGATAAACCTAACAAGAGCCAGCATGCCCTGGTGCAATGTATTTCACAAGATTGGCCTCCAAATGGGTGTAGTTGCTTACTGCAAAGTTTACAGCCAGTGTAGAAGTAACAATCAATCAAATGAACCATGTGTTTGAAAAGCATAGGCTGATATATATTTTTAATATATATAATGTGTACCTGCATATATACAATGCAAGAAATCCCTTACTCCATGCATTCTCTATTGCTTCCTATTGAAAATGGCAGACCTCTATTAAAATAATTTATTTATCAACATTCACAGTTTGTCTCTAACTTGTGGTAGAATATTGCAGTACATTTTAAGTACGCTTGCATTAGGTTGATTGGTTTTGTTTTTTTGGTTGTTTTGGTTTGTTTTTCTAGTGTGGTAGCCTTTCTAGCTCTTTCATCTTAAACTATAATGTTCTGCTATTAGAAAACTATCAGGTTGGTCTCCTAATATATTCAACCCAGAACATCACTTTGGTGACATTAGTTGTTATTTTGTGTCCAGCTGTGCTCCTGGGAAAGGTAGACTTGATCAAGAAGGTTATGATTGCCATCTGCTTGCAGGTATGGCTGACTCAGCAGCGCTGTGTGGTTAGTCTGACTTAAAGGAAAAGACAAAATCCTACTATTACCCTTTTCCTTAGGGACAACTGCCATTCTCCATCAAGAAGACAACCATTCAGCCAGAAAGATTGACTCCCAGAAATTCACCACAGTCACTTTAGTATTTTAAATTTCAGGTGGGACTAGAATTGATGGTGGTAAGGGCAGAGGCTCAGAGCTTTGAATCTTTATTCTTAAGTGAGTTAAGCAAAACTGCTAGCTCTGAAAAAGTCTGTGTTTCTTTTGAACAGTTAGAAAATAGGATAAATGAGGAAGGGAAAATGCAGTCACTGTTTGGAGGTGGAGAAAAAGACATTTTAACCCTTTTGATGTTGAGAAGCAGAATCCTAAATTATTATTTAATCGTATTTGGCCATCTGTGTTGGTGTATAAATGGTTAATAAAAAGATACAATAAACATATAGTTTCTATAGTAAGTAAAAATGTTTAAAATAGCTTTATAGCTAAGGCTTAATCTACTGTCATAGATTTAAGAGTAGAGATAGTAGAGACCATCGCACATAGTAAGCTGAAGTTGCACCTTTTAATAAAAAAATAAAAATGAATAAAATATGAAATAAATTAAGTGAGATTTAAAGGAGTAATGTCAAACCAAATTAGCATTAAGTGCTTGGTTCATGACTGGTAGTGCTGCTTCTGTGTATTTTCTATCCGAAAATGTTCCCATTCAATTGGGGTAGAAACATTTATACAGAATCTTTTGCTGATTTTTGTTAAATGACACTCGCATGTACCGTATTTTATTGGTACGATCTTCATTATTTTAAAACTTTGTGTAAAATTAAGGAATCCCAGGATCATTAGGGTTGGAAAGGACCCCTGGAGATCATCCAATCCAACTCCCCTTCCAAAGCAAGGTCACCTAAAGCAGGTGACACAGGAGCCATCCAGGTGTGTTTGGAGTGTCTCCAGAGGAGACTCCATGCTCTCCCTGGGCAGCCTGTTCCAACCTCCACATAAAGAAGCTCTTCCTCATCTTGAGGTGGAACTTCTTGTGTTTTAGTTTATTGCCATTGCTCTTTATCCTCGTATTGAGCAACAGAATAGAGTCTCGCAGCATCCCCTGACACCACCTTTGAGGTGCTTGTATGGATTGATGAGATCCCCTCTCAGTCTTTGCTCCTCCAGACTAAACAGGCCCAGCTCCCACAGTCTCTCCTCATCAGAGAGATGCTCCAGTCCCTCCAGTCCCTTCTTTGTGGCCTCTGCTGGGCCCTTTTCCAACAGCTCCTTGTCTTTTTTGATCTGCTGAGGCTGGAATTGAACACAGCACTGCTGATGTGGCCTCACTAAAACCAAGTAGAGGGGGAGATCACCTCTGTCGACCTGCTGTCCTCACTCTTCCTGCTGCACCCCAGAATCCCATTGGCCCTCCTGGCAGCAAGGTCACTCTGCTGGCTCATAGTCAGCCTGTCATCCACCAAGATTCCCAGGTCCTCTGCAGAGCTGTTCTCTACGAGGTCAACCCCTGACCTGTACTGGTACCTGGGGTTATTCCTCCCTAGGTGCAAGGCCTTACACTTGCCTTTGTTGAATACATGTGTTTACCTCCAAGATCTTGAACAAATTTGGGAAATTCGCAGAATGGAAAGAAGGGTGGAGAGATTTGGGCAGAGTAGCTCAGTGATGTAGGTGTATAATTAGTACCCTTAATACTCTCCACTGGTCATATTTTCCTTGAAAAAACAGATCCAGAATGGATGACATTAATATACAGTGGGTTGGACTGGGAAAATACAGTCAGCTGGCAGGTAATGTAGTATTTGATTGTAGCTGAGTAACAGAAGGACAAGAGGCTCAGAGATTTTGGAGGCCTCTAAAAATCTTAACAGAGAACTTGAAAATTAATTGTGTGAAATTCAAAATAGGATGAATTGCTATTTGAAGAAACATGATTAGGGGAATGGGTGCAAAGAGTAACTTCCACTTGCCTCTGTGCAAAGTCACAGAAAAATTGTTCAAAATAAACTTAAATAGATCTGAAAAGGAGAAATCATGGTAATTCTTAATCAGATTAGTACTTCTAGATGAGCCAGTCTTTTTTGTTCACTTTTGTTGGGGACCATTTAGATATTGTTTCATCTGTGTGGGGGCTATTGACTGAGCAGCTGTTGCTTAATTCTTTTAGTGTTGCCCTTGCCTCTTTGCTTTAAATAGGTTCCAGAAGTCTGAACTTCACCTCTTAACATGCCTTTTGAGAAATGGTAGGGTGCATCTGAAAAGATTTTACCTGAGGGTGAGAGCTTAGATATGCCAAACAGGTTTATTTCCTTCCTTTTCCAGTCAAACAGTAACTTCAGGGATGTAACTTAAGCTACATACTCTGTTTGCATAGTTATAGCAGGTTTTAATTGTATTGATACTTGCAGAAGCATTGCATATCACTGTCTCTGAAGAAAAAGCCATGCTACCAATTGCCAAGGGTAGGATTTAAAGACAGTGAGATGCTGTATTAAAATATGCCATTAAAAATCTTGACTTTCTTCTGAATCCTTATGTTCCTAGCATTTTAGCACTTTTGAACTTTTCATTCATACCTTTGCCTGTTTATATAGGTTTATCTTCTTTAAGTAAGAATGCAAGCTTTTGTGTGTAAGATCCTGCATAGAGAGCACAGTAGTGTTGGCCACTGAACATGTCTGCATATTACATGTACATTGCAATGTACATGTAATATATGTACATGTACAGCACATTAGCAAATCATTTCATCTGTACTTATATGCAGAAAAGGGGGGAGGGGAGACTAATTCTTTCCTTGGTTTTAAGTGTGTTTGTCTGAAATTGGTTATGAGGCTTACACTAAAGATACTCCTCCAGAGGATGATAGTCCTGTGGGGATTTTTTTTTTTTTAAGTCCACTGAGAGAGACTCATTGTGGCATAGGAACAAGATGTAGGCCAAGTGGAAATACAGCAAAGTGATTTAATAGAAAAGGTAATTCCTATTCAAACTGGATGGTCCCTTATTCATTTCCTCGGATTATCATCAAATTTATGTCACCAGCAAAGGAGCTTTATTGAGTTTCACAGATATATTCCTTTTGCTTTCATTGTCATTAGTTGGCACACTGACATTTTCATATGTGTCTCAGCTAATGCCTCAAAATTACTCCATCTACAAATGTAACAATTGAACAGATAATTTTAATAAGATTCAGCTTGACTTCAGACTGCACTCCTTCCTTTCTTTATAGAATGCAAATTGTAACCTGTTTTTAAAGCCGTGCAATGCAGTGAACTTTAATGGGATTTGACAACATCATATTAAGCACAACAACTACGCATAATGTACCGAAAAATTGGACGTGAAATTGGAAACATAGCTGAGAACAAAGTAAATTTACATGGTTTGGTAGTTTGAATGTCTGATATCATATTCTCTCATGCAAGCTCCATAAAAAGCAAGGGATTTAACAATGGATATCAGCGGAAAGTGCTTTTAAAGTTAAAGCTGATGGATGGCTTGTCAAAAAAAATAATTGCATTGGTTGGAAAGTCGGGATGCGTGCTGAGGGGGAGAGAACAGGATATACAGAGAGGATGATGGGAAGTGACAGTGGTCTGTCAAGAAGCAGTGGCTGCCCAGAGAAGTGTGAAGCCAGAGCTATAAGGTGGCAGAGTAGAACAGGCTGTCAGAGCGGGAAAGTGGCTTTAATACCCTGAAAAGCAAAGGAATCCGCCTGTCAGCCTTGCTCAGCCGTGCTGAAAGAGGAAAAGAACATGGCATGAAGTTAGAGACATTAAACGGGAAAAAAAGAGAGGCCAATGAAAGCCGGCGAGGAGGGGTGGTGAGCTGTTATGTTTTTTAATAGACAAATGACACATTTCTAGGTGCAGCAAGAAAGCAAACTGTCTAAGAAATTTAGAACTGATTAGAGGCTTTTTTGAAAAAGAAATACAAGATGATCAGCACCTACTTCTGGCATTTTTAAATGTACCACACGGCCCTGTGACCTTCCCTTCACTTCCCTCTTGTGTAACTGTACTTGCCCCTTGCTTCTCTGAGAGGCAGAAACGGTTTTGTTACGGAAGCAGCTTTGTCCCTGTAAGCATTGGAAGAACTTAGTGTTTCAACCAAAAGTTATTGTCTCAGAGGTCTCTTTTTTTTAGTAATTTATAAGCTATTGGCTTATAAATCTGATTATCAAGCTAACCAAAGAGTTTTTCCTTGAAATTTTTTTAAATGCCAGGATTCATTTGGCTATACATCACTACGATTTATACCTGGTACTAATGCAGTGCCACACAAATTGCAGCACTGGTAGATTTTAAAGGTTTTCCACAAATCTGGGAGCTTTATTTATATTTTTAAAGTTGTAGAAAAAAAAAACCAACCCTGAGTAACTGTCAATACAGGTTTTAGATATAAAATCAGTAATTTTGAAATACATTTTCCTATTATAATCTGTTACAAAAATCTTTTAAGGAAAACGGAGGAAAAAAATAAAATATTAAATTTTAAAAAAATCTCTATGTAAATTATATATATATGTATTTGGTATAGGATAGTGCATTAAAAGACCCTGTACTTCATAGCTGCTCTATGAGAAAGGCATTAGAAACACAGTCCATACTATAATTTTCAGTGGGTTGCTTTAATGTAACTGAAGAAATAATGTCCAGTAGCAAAATGCAAGTAAAAAGCAAGGTACAGCTCATGCACTGGCATTCAAAAAATGCACATTGCACATTGAAGAAGTTCTGGAACACGAGTTGACATACACTAAGTGAAATTGAAGCTGCAAGGAAATACTGTTAGGTAGATTTTAATACTTTTCAGGATTTGACTCAGTTTATAATTGTGACAAAAGTTATAAAATGCAATTAAGTTTCTGGGTATAGCTTCACAGAATTTGTTCTGATTGCTACTGAGGCTGTTTGGAAATACAATGCAAGTTAGCAGTTCTCTTGTGAAGCAGAAAAGTAAACAAAGGTCATAGTTTTTGGTCAAAAGCACTTCTAGATTTCAGTCAAATGTCATTTATAACAGTCTAATATGTCTGTCCATATCATCTTTGTTTTATTTCTCTTGCACTGTGTTGAATGGGAGAATTCATTTTCTATCTACAAACACATATTATCTAATTAATGGAAAACAATTATGCCATGATTATAATACACAGATTAAACCCCCATATAATTGGTTACTCCCATGGCATACTTACTTCTTTTTTTGAATATCATGTGTCTGAAAATTTATTGCATCCTGAAGCAGAAGGTCCCCAGTTAAAATGTTATAAGCATTATGTTACTAGTCCTTTGTTGAAACAACAACAGAAAATTGAGAATATTTTAGCACAACAGAAAAATCTAGAGTGTTGCTAGGCATTTTATACATATTTAAAAATGCTGCAGTAAAAGAAAGCATTGTTTGCATTTGAGAAGCAACATGTTCATTACTATCTTTTATGTATTAAATATTGAATGTATTTGTTTTGGGGTATAAATGGTGGCCCAGCTTTTAAGGATTCTCCATGCTGGACCTAAAGGAAAGGGCATTTTCTTTCTTTATGGGTGCAATTTCAAAATACGTAATGAAAAAATCAAATAAAGTTCACTCCTCCCTTCTCTCATTTGCATCTAATGTAGAATTACAAAACTAAATAAATGAGGAAATTGCAACAATCCATACCTTTTTATGTCTAGATATTTTATGAACTTCTAAATGGTTTATGATGTTACAGGTTGGTTTTTTTTTTAATCCAGGCAATTTTCCTATAGTTTCTGTTGTCAGTACATATGAGTACGTTTCAATACATACATACATATATATATATATATAGTCTAAGCAAATGCATGAATGATAAAACTACTTGGTCAAAATGAGGAAAAAAAAAAAAATAAAACCCCAAACCAAACAAAAACTCCCACAACACTCCTTCAGTGTTTGAATAGCATTTTTTGTTTGCCAAGTAAGATGCTTTATTTCTCCCCTTCTTTAGTCAATGAAAGTCCTAACTAGCAGGGAATGAATGCAATAAAAAGAGTTCTATTTGCTAGGCACAAACCTGTGATGTTAGACCTAGAACTGTAACCTCTGCTTGTTTTCCCTTACTCCTTAGACATTCAAAAAATCTGTACTGTGGCTTGCAATATAGTGTTTTTGTGTATTAATAGCTCTTTTGGTTTGCAAATAATACCTCTTTGTGTCACTTTGTGGTTCCAGAAGGGTCACTGGTTTTTTACACTTTAGGAAGATTGCTGCTGTTATCTGTAAATCCATTGCTTGGGCAAGAATGGGATTACATGATATGATTTAAAACAGTGTCTTCTGTATTTTAGTCTTTCCACAAGGAAAACATCCTTTACTATATACAGCTTAAATAAATAAATAAAGCTTCTACGACATATAGTAGTAGAGCATTTGCCTTTGTTACCTCAGAAGTACCTGAATAAAATGTTTTACTAAGCAAGGTAGAAGGGGAGTGAAAAGAATAATAAATCAAGTTAGTTCTCATCTCAAGTTTGGAGCACCATATGTAATGCTAGTAGTTATCATCAGTATAATGAAATGGATTTAATGAGAAATCTAAATGTTAGCAATTAGATGGCTGTATTTTGGTAGCTTGGAAATTGACTTTGAAAGTTCACAGAATCACAGAATATGCTGAGTTGGAAAGGACTCACAAGCATCACTGAGTCCAACTCCTGGCCCTGGCACAGGATATCCCCAAAAATCCCACCATGTGCCTGAGAGCCTTGTCCAAATACTTGAACTCTGTCAGGCTTGGTGCCATGGCCCCTTCACTGGGGAGCTTCCAGTGCCCAACCATTTGTCAATGGTCTTAGAGATCTTCTCCAACACAAATAATTTTACTACTGGATGATTCTCCTTGTAAAGTTTTAAAATACAGCAGTGTGGAAATCACTTTTGCCTCTCTGCAGTGAGATCAAACATATGAATGTGTAGGGCCTAAAAGAAAGGGGAGCAAATACAGAATTATCTTCTATAATGAAATCCCTCAAACCCAAAGGGACCTTGTTTGTCTCATAATACTGGTTTTATATGGAGTTAGAGTATTATTAAGCAGCATATCCTGAAGTACTCAGCTACTTATATGTGTTTCCCTAAAAGAGTTGAATGCAGAAATTGGTGGTAAACTGGACTCGGAGAGTACATGATGATGTACATAATTTTGATAGAAATGTTGCATATTTGTTGTTATCCTGTGTGAGAATATTACTGATTTCTAGGCAAAATTCTTTCTTCCCTATAAATTCCATTGAGAAAGTAAAACTTAAACACCTTGGAACAGGTAACTCCTAGCAAGTAAGGAATCAATTTTTCTAGTGTTGAAAATGCCCTGACCTTCCATTACATTGTGCTTTACTGCTGATCTACCCACCCAAGATCCTCATATGAATTTCGTCAAAATAATTTTGAAAAATTTATTTCTGTGATACCCTATGGGGTATGTAATTGCTTGCAAATAGGAAGTAGAAGATCAAGCTTCTGTTTGAATGACTCCAGGTCAAATTAAAGATGCGTGACACATCAAGGAATTTAAATCATGCATCTCAAAGACCCCTTCTCCCTCACTTCCAATATTTATATGTATTTTACTTTGGTGTCCAGTTATAAATATTCTTATGTAAAAGTGTATGATTACTATGGGAATTGAATATATCAGTCTTTGTAGAGAAAACCAGAAATGCAGAAACCAGCAGCTTGGGATATTGCAGCAATAGACATGTTAACTTGATTTTTGAGTCTTGTATGGTTTTGGTAGGGAACCAGACACTATCAAGTAGAGTCCCACTTATGGTGATCTAGAAGGCAGCAGAATTTTGAAGGTTTTTTCAGCAGACCTCCTTCTCTTAGTAAAATCTTAGAACAGCAAAGCTACTGCTTAGTTTGCCTAAATTTAGCTTTTCACCTATTAGAATTCTCATGTATTGGACTATTTCCTTTGTTTTATTAAGTATGAGCAAAGATAGATCTAAATTGTGTATTTCTAGCTGGTGTAAATAATCAGGTTAACAAATGTATTGGATGTTAATGAAATGAGGTGTGCATAATGCTTGAAACTGTACCAGTTGGATGTGCAGTCTGGGGTTCTCCAGCCTGTGTTTCTCTTGCTAAGGCAGATAGGGTTTGGGTCAGATTTAGGTGTGTAAGCTGGTATAAAAGCATGCTGTCATGCTGAGAAGGAACAGTGTTAGGAGCTTGCATCTTTCCATTTTAATTTCTGGGAAAAATCACCCTCACGTGACAGCAATGCACGGTTTTCCCATTTGTGTTGTTTGGTAGGGAAGGGCTGGATGTACACATGACACGGGGCAGTGCTTTAATAATTGAAGAAGTTTTGGAGTAGGACTTCTGGTGTAGTTTACTGTAGCGAAGGGTATCAGAAATTTGATGTAGAGATCTCCTGTCTTGTCATCCCCTTAAAGAGCTGGAGACAGGCATGCCTGTCTAGGTACTGACTATACTGACCTGTCAGATACTGACTCATCTCTAACCCAGGACAGGAAACAACAATAAAATAGTATGGAGGTAAAGCTACGTGCTTTTGTCAGTAGGTCTTACAAACTTCAGGCATTTCCACCTGATATCCACTAATGATAGAAACACCTTAATAACATCATTTGAAGGTCTGTTTGAAATATTAGTAGAGGGGATCAAAGCCCTGGGAGTTTGCTCAACCAAACATGACTGTAGCTGCATAAATAACAGATACTAACTTCCTTTTCTTTATTGAACAAATCATGTCTTGAAGGCTTCTGTAACTCACTGTGAACCAATATTCTGCTTAGATACTGCTTTTATGTAATATAATTTTATAAGTCTTAAACCTTGTCAAAAAGGTCATGCAATCCATTACTATTTCTGTTCCAGGTGATTGGGGTTTTTTAATATAGAAGTGATTTTTTTTTTCTTTAGACTCCCTTTGTAACAAAATTGAATTTGTTATGTGTAGTGGTCTAACCAACACATTATGTTAGATTCTTCTTGCTCATCTAGTTTCTCTTATTATTAATATAGCCAAATGGTTTTTTGGCATTCTCTCCCCCCCTTCTCCCTTGTAGGTGTGGGGTGTTTTATTCTACTGAATTTGGTGTTTCCTTCAAGCAAGTAAGGACCCCTAAAGATACAAGGGCATTGAAAAATATAAAACTGGTCAAGATAAATGGCAAAAAACACCATGCATAAATAAAATACCCCCTTCTCCCTCTCTCTCCTTCTCCCCCACCCCCTCCCAAAATGAACAATGATTGTGTGGTTGAAGACCTGGCTGAATAAGTATGTCAGGTACTGATTGGAAGAATGATAAATGGAGTGACCTAACAAAGGATTGACTTCTCCAAAAGACAGGCCTTTTTTAATGGATGGAAAGGGAGGAAGCCTCATTTAGAAGGGAAAGGCTGTTGGCAGTGCAGATATGACAAAGGGGAAGTCGACAACCATTGATTTACGTTCGGGAATGACAGTTGAAAAATTCAACAATAATCATGACAAATGAGAAGCGATGCAGTCAGAGGAAAAAATGCCAATACGTTAAGCCTGAGAAGAAATGCCAAGGTCACAAGCAAAGGTTCCCAAACTTCTGCTTTTGACAGCCTTAATGGAAATATTGGAAAAGATTGGGTGTGCAGGTTAAAAAGTGTGGTTTGGAAACAGGAATTGTAGGCGATGCTAATTAGCGTTTGTTCTTTTCAAGGTGGTCATGTGTGTTGCCTGTAGTAGTGTTGAGTCAAACTGATCATTAACAGACTGTTCTCCTCCAGAGGATATATTTTTTTTTTCTTGAGGAAATGCTAAAATAAATTAGTAGCAACAGGCAAACAATCACGTTCCTTTTAAAATATCACTTTGCTGCTCAGTGAATAAAGCAAATCTGGGGATTTCTTTACCCCAGTCTTATGCATAGTATAAAACTTACTTTAAAAAAATCATTCAAGTATGATAGTAAATAAGATTATAAAAGATTTAGATGGAGTGTTAGGTCAGATCTGAATAAATAAGTCTGGCATCTGAGAAGTCTTTGCTAAATGTGAATCTAAACAGAATAGAAAAATCTTGTAACGATGAGGTTTTAAAGTAAACATGCCCTGCTTTTTTTTGGTTTTTCAGTTTATTGAAGCAGTTAGTGGAATGAGCAGACCATGTGTACAAACCAGTTTTCTACTAGTGCATTAGGTTTAATTATGTTATTAAGTAATTTACAGAATTGCAATATGCAGATAGTCACTAGTGTAATGAAATGAGCAGCTCTCTGTTTACTTGAAAACCTGAGAACACAGTACTGGTGAGAGAAACATTCCTACCCAGCACATCTTATGGAAATGAGTAGGAAGGCAGTGAATATCAAAACCTATTTTATTTGTGTAGTATTAAGTGGTACAAATTGTTTTCAGATGGATCTTTTCAAATACTCTATGATATGGCTTTGAAAAAACCCGAACATTGTTTCCCTCCAACAAAACTGCCTTTATACGGGGCTAAAAAGAATAATTTCTTAATCACAAGAAACGATCACTTTTATAATATTTAATTATTGTGGTACATCTCTCAAATTAAACTGATTTTTAACTCCTGACTTGTAAAGGGTTAAGCCCTCACGCACAAGTACTAATTTGGTATGCAGTGGTCACTTTAACCTTAAATGTACTGCAGGCAATTATACATTGATAAACAAGTCTGAAATGCAAGCTGCACAAACAATACCTGAGCTCAAGGGTAGAGAAAAAGACATACAAAAAACCTCACCCCAAAAACAAACCCAGAAAGGTTGTAAATTGCTAGGACCTGTTATTTGAGGTAAACCTGGATCTGTAATGGGTTTTTACTATTCCACTTATACCTGGGGCTGCAAAGTGGAATATAAGGAAACTAGCCTCTTTAGATTAAACATTTTCTAATCAGCTTTATCACTCATATCTGAATTTATCTTATTTGAGGAAAATGCCAATATATTAGCAAGCATATATGATACACAAGGTGACCCTACCAACTTAATGACATAATACATTATCCTTAATGAAGTCAATATCTTGTCTTTTAGCTGTCTGTCTATTGGGGCGATTAATTGCAGTGTCATTAAAGTTAGCTCTCTTTTCATTTGAGCTTGACAAGTCGCATAAAACTAATGTTCTTAGTTATCAGCCACTGGAATAGGATGGAGGATGGAGGAAATTGTAGGACAAATAAGGGGGTACTGCAACAGCTAACTTGAAGGAATTTTTCCAATGACTGTTTTCCAAGCCTTCTGTTGCCGGCTATGCACTAATAGTTGAAACATTTGGAACAGAATTATCCAGATTGGGGGTTTGCTTTTGTGTGTTGAGCTTGAAGTAGAACATAATGAACTGCAAACTATCAGAGGCCACCATGTTATTAAGACATCAGGACTGAAAAATTTGCAGAAATAGCCCCATGAGTAAAGTTAAATGAGATTATGTATCCTAAGTTAATGCAATAAACAATATAAAAACATGTATTTTTCTCTTACCGTAGAGTTTCTCATTTATCAGAGCATGGAATAAATATAAAGCAATTTAGGAAATGAATTTATATGAAATAATGGCTTTGCATCTTCGATAAAATAAGTTTCAGTCACTAGTGATGATAGCAATGAAGCTGTGGTGCCCAGTGCTAATTGTAGTGCAAAAGCATCACTCCCTGCCTTCCCCCTACCTCTGAAACTACAAGACAGGATGGCTGTAATTTACAGTGTGTTATCTTTGTCTATAGCGGCAAGATGATATGAAGTAAATCAAGGTACGAGTAATGAAAGACTGAAAATTTATTCCTTGGAGCACACTTTAAAGTGTAGTATCTGTTATAGTGGCACTGCCTGAAGACCCTGAAATGAGACTTGGATGAAGGGCAATAAAGAAGCATAGAGGCTCATGTTAATGTTGTTTGTCTGAGGTTAGTAATTGGGTTCCACTGATGAGTTGTGTGAAGACAAAGTGAGAATCCTAGCAAGTATTGTAAATCTTACATTGTTGGAACAAGAAGCAATCCTAACAAATATTGATCCTTCCTGTGCCCAGAGGCGAGGAAGAAAGCAGCATGCTGCTGAGCCAGTGTTGTTTCAATAGCACCAATTACCTTAGTGAGGCTAGTGCTCTGCATGAAATCCCACCAGGCTCACAAATTGTGAATTATCAATGATTAGGCTTTTTAGATATATCCCCTAAAATCATGCCAGGTTAGCTTTCTGTATCAATTCTCCTTTCAGACCCCAAAACGTATCTCTTTAAAAGCTTTTATTTTCTGCTTTTAAAATGCTGTGGATATATTTCAAGTACACTGTGTGCACTTAATCCTTTCCCTCCCATATAACCTCTTCTCTCCCCACCCCCCCCTCCAAAAAAAAAAAANGACACCTGAAAATATTCTTGGTAATATTTACCAAATATTTGTTTAACTTGTGTTTTCTTTTTTATAATTTACATTAAGTATTAGAAAAAGACCCATACATTGAAACAGTTTTAAAGGCTTATTTTAATAAAATCTCATATTCTGTATCTGAAACTTTGGTTTCTTTTTGACTCTAGCCTCATATTTCTTCTAGAGAAAACTCTCAATCATTATTAAATAATTTACAAAATTACAGTGTGCTGGAAAATTGATGTTCAACTCAAAATACGTATGTAGTTAAATGCCTGTGCTTCCATGCTTGCTTTTTGTCTTATCTCATTTGAGGTTATTTTCCCCTATAAAGTGTGGCTGTCAAAATTCTATATGAAGGAAAGACTTCTGTTAGTGTGTGAGGGATAAGGTGCCAGTAGTGGTCTGGGTGATCCAGCCTGGCATTGTGACAAGTCCCTGTGCTGATGGGATGCAGGAATGTGCATGCTGGGGGCAGAGGATGGCAGACAGAGGTCAGTGGGACATAGAGGAAGAGACCATCCTCCTGCCACCTTCTAGTCCTGTGCTCTGTCCACTGGAGCATGCTCCTGTCTTTTAGGGTGTCTGTGGTTTGGATGATTTTAAGGCCAGGAGGAGCTTTGCTGTAAATTCACGGGGTCTCTGCTGTGCTGTGTGAAAAGGGAGGCCTAGTAAGGCAGGAGTGTAGCTCATCACTGTATATAATTGCTGCTGGTTTGCTGCTTGATGATTGGCACTGTTAGCCTACTACCTGTGCCTGGTTTTGGGGATACTCTCCAGTGTGACAGACCTTCTGGCAGGAGCTCTCTTCAGTAAAGGCCTGTCTTTTATGCAGAGGAGGGGACTTCTTCCCCATTCCTATCAATTTTACCTATATCCTTTCCCACATTATCTCTTCTATGTCTCTTAGACCTGCTTTTGGGTTCTCCTCATGCACCTTCTGATTCACCAGGCCAGCATATTCTCAACTGAACCCGTTCAGAGTGTGACACAGCAGCCCCTCATGCTTAGTCCTGTGTGCTGTGCTAGTTGAAAGGACATGAAGTAATCCCAGGGAAGGGTTCACAAGTGGGATTTTTTTCTGTCTTTTTGTTAGGTAGCACACACAGACTGGTTGGTGTTGGCAACCACTAAGGAGGAGCTGGATAGACTGGAGGGTCTGTGGGTGTGACTGGCTGAGTGGGTGTGACCTAGGGCTGTGTTGGCTGTATGTGCATGTTCCTAGCACCTGATATCTGGTCTGGAAATGTCCTGTAAGTGTTTGTACATCAGCTTGCCAGAAGTTTCCATGAAGGCTTTGTGTTTTCGAAGCATTTTCCTGCAGAAGATGAGAACCAGCCCCCACTGTTTCATTGTGTGTTTCTTTCTGAACTGATCAGAAGCCAGCAGCAGTTCCACTGATTTAAAGTAGTTGCTTGATAGGTTTAAGGATCTATGTAAATGGTATCATAGCTGCACAAATAGCATTATGAGAAATTCCTGTCTTTATTGTATAATAATCATAACGTAAAAATGCTGAGCTTTATTGCTGAAATGGAGCTGTGAAGTTGGTGGCCTGTATATGACACTTAATACTATTTAGAGTTTATTAGTGTGGTACACATAGAGCTGAACTGTCTCTGTGTTGAAACATTTTAATTGCAAGTGCAGAAAGCACCAGTCTGTGCTCAATAAAACTGCACAGGATATTATTGAAACCATGTTTTTTCTTTGAGTTCACACACCTGTTGGAAGGAATTCTGCACCACTTATAATATTATTAAATATAGTTTAATACAGTATTAACCAAACTGGGGCTTTGGGAAGAGAAGGTGACTACAGTAATGGTCCATTTTTAGTATGAGAGTTTCTCAGTGTTGTAAGAGACTCTTAAGGAGAAAGGAAACCATGAACGTAAGTGTATCAACAAAATTGGGTTAATTTCTTTCTTTTACTGTATTTGTCTACCGTTCTTGAGTGATATAGTTTTCTCAAAAGGAAGTACTATATTTCTAAAATATTTTCTGGGTCACAATGTGTATCAAATGGAACTATGGGTGATTGACCCTCAGATTAGAAGCTAACTGATAGTGAGCTATCACATCAAAGCTGCAGGTTAAGGGAAGCTGCTTTTTTACAGGAGACAGCCTTTTCTATTTAAGAAGCAATGCTTTTTCTTCATGCATGCTAGTCTTTAAACCGTATAGCTTTGATCCATCATTCTCCCTGTGACTATAAAATACTTATAATTGCTTATGTTTAGACATACAAAACCTGGGATCCTCTTAGCCCTACATGCCAGCAGCAGTTCCCTCAGTAACTTCAGTTTTGTATCAAATTCTAAACAACACAAACAACTGTGATGGCAAACAGTAGCTTTTTTTTTTTTTCCCCCTCAATTAGCTCTTAGATTTCCCAGATGGGGTGTTTTATGATCTTCCCTTAATTTGAGATTGGTGAATATTCCTCTTGATTTGAAACTTTCCATGTTTACTTACCCTGATCATTGTCCCACTCATGTTCAGGAGTTTTAGTGCCTGTCTAAACTCTTTTATTAGCATAGATTGTGGTTACTTCCCATGTTGAGTCTAGTGTAGTAAGTGTGAAATATTATTTCCTTGCCCGACATTTGATTTAGCTCCTTTTAGCACTTTCACAGCATTTAAGGCGTTCTGATAATCTCTGAAAATCCAGGTGGCTCTGGAAATCTCAGCCTGGTGCTGAACAGTATCATTTCTTCAGTTTACACTGCCACCACAGGGCACAGTCAGTAGCTGGTGCATTCTTTCAGGTGTTTACACTGAGATATTTAGACATCTAGACTTGGTTTCTTGAAATTTTATGCTGTTTCTGAACCTGGTTCTGTGATCTGAGTCCCAAACTCTGTAAACTTTAAGACTAAGATTTATCTGATTTAATGACCTTGTTAATAATTTTGCCATGTAAGATTCTTCTGGACCAATGGTTGCATATATTTGAATTCTTCAGATTTGTGATTTTTTCCTCAATGCAAGTAAAGGATTACCCTTCACCCCCATATGTGTGTATGCGAAATCTGCATCTGTTGGCCACAAATATTTTCAACTGCAAATTAAGAATACATGCTACAAAACCCCATGCTTATTTACAGACAGAGTGATTTTTTTATATTTTTATGACACAGATAGGTCGTGAGTATTCGTTTTTGGCACCTAGCTCCAGATACCCATCATAAGAATGTAGCTGTTAATCATACACTGATCTCTTTTCCTAAGCCTCAACAAGAAACTGGGGACCACTAAAAACATGCTCCCTTTCATTAAAGAGGAAATTATTACCATATATTTTTGTAATAACCAGTAACATTTCAAATTACTCACATTTATGGCTTGTAATCAAGTTTATGTTTAACCTCTAATCCCCATGAAGTAGGTAATGACTGGTTTGTTAGTTAACCACTCATGGGAAGTTAAGGGCAGTTAACAATCTACCAAACCAGTCATTAACTACAGTAGTGACTGATTTCTCAGCTGTTATTGGTGTTATAAACTTCCTTCAATGGTTTGTAACAGAAATATTAATTTGTAAAGGAAAAAAATGCATATTTCAATTACTATGCTGTGACAAGCTGAAATATTTGGTAGTTTCATTTTCTTTCTGTTCCTTTCTTGACCCCACCCCCATCTGTGCACTAATCAATATGCAGAAGAGGGGAGAGGCACTGGCAGTAGTCTTAGACTGAATGTAGGGACCTTCCAGAACAAGCTTGGTGGCAAGAGTGTTAATAGGATTAGTACAGGCAAATATGGACAGCCAGGATTTCAAATGCTCTTGGATGAGATTTCTTGCTGGAACGTAAATATGTGTTACAGAATTCCTCANTTGGCTTCAAATATGTCCTCAGTAGCGCTCAGAGCCTGTAGCAGCAGTGCCATGGCACTGGTGTATTGTGATATATAAATGAAAATGATTCAGCATGACATGTGTTTTAATTATGTGTTTCATTTCAATACTTTTTGTTCCATATTATAAAGCATCCTAATTAAAATGTAGTGCTTCACGAGCGTCGCTTTGATGTAGAATGAATGAGTAGACTGTTTAGGTATCACACTGAGGTTAAAAGTAGAGTCAAGCTAAGAATTTTCGTCACTTACCCGGGTTAGCTCTTTCTTTGGTTTAAATGCTTTAATAATGAATTATCTAGCTGTTAAATACCTAATTTCTCCAGATGAATAGCTGCTAGCTTTTCTATTTCTAAAATTGTGCAGCAGTATGGGTTCATCCATCCAGCACGTGGGTTAATCAGAGCTAGTTTATACTACTAATAATTAAGAACTTTCAGTAAATGCCTGGTACCTGATCTCACATTTGCTGCATGTTCTAATTAATCTGAAAATTATTATGAAGCTTAATTAAGAGGATTGTTTTTTGGTTCCCAGGCTTCAGAAGGTGTTTGGTATTTTTGGTATCCCATGAGCTCTAAATTTACAGAAAAGTAGGCTCTTGGAGTTCTGGTAGCTTTCATGCTGCTGTATTTTTATTTTGTGTGTTCTATTAATCTTAGAATAAACAATACCTTTTTTCCTCTTTATGTGAGAGATATCAAAAAGGAAAGGAAAAAAAATAATGAATGTCTTTCTTCAGGATAAAAACTTTGGTTTCAATACAGAACCACTTGAATTATATTTAAGTTCTTTTAGTGTTCCCATTAAATCCTAGTCTTCCTAAGCAGGGAAAAATTCCTAACTTTATTGTCTTATATTTAGGATAGAAGGTATCAGCATGAAGCAGTTAAAGTTCTCTCTTGCTTCTCTTTTTATTGTACTTTCTCACTTACTGTTCTCTCTATTCTTTCTTTTTTATATAGAATCTGCCATTTTGGCAGAATACTTGAAAATTTAAAATAAAAGGTAGGAAACTGAAAGTGCTCTTTTAAACTGGGCTTCTCGTTTTAATGTACTCTCTTCTGTATGTGAATTTTCAACACTTACGGCAAATACAATCTAGAATTTGAAACTGAATTTGCAAATTTCCCAGTGTGTTTTGTGGTTCGTTTTTTGTTCAGTTTTTGTTTGTTTGTTTTTGTCATTTAAGTTATTTTAGGGAAACATTTGCTTTACTGGAAAGCAGCCTCACTTAGCCAAAACATCTTACGAAACATAGGATGTGTGAGTCTTTCCAAACCAAGGATGTGTGTGCGTGGCAGCTCCTGCTTGGAGTCAGTGCCTTTGGGAACAACATCCATACAGTTCCTCAAGCTGCTGGAAGCTCCTCAGGTGCTTGCAATTGCTATCTGCTGCAGCTGTTTGTTCCGTGGGGAGTGGACATCACCCCAGAAGGTGCTGGTTTGGATCCCCTTGTTTCACGTGGGTCATTGAGCAGCTGTCAGGCAGTAACAGCTTCAGGTCACAGCCAGCCTGGCCCACGTTTGAACCAGTGACCGAGGGGTGAAAGGCATTTTCCGGCACCATCAATCCCCTCAGACAACAAGTCCCCCTCACAGGCTTTCCACTGGAATTTCCAGCAGATAATTGTGTCTGTGGTTACCTTTAATGTGACACCAGATCCTGTACAAAAAATACCCCGCTGACCTGTCAATGAAAGTTCTTTGATTTGTATTTAGCAATATGTAGCACCGCTTTACAAAGCATCACATTTTTTTATACCTTGGGTATTACATAGGTTAAAGATAGCCATACTCCAATTGTAGTTTTGCAGTTACAGGCTGATCTACTGTACTGTATGTCCCTTTGGGGAAAAGAATGTGAGTTCCAGCCACAGATTATCAGGAAATTCCAGCCAAACTGCAATTGCATTGTGATAATGCAGTACTTTGTTACTGAGCAGGTTAAGAACTGGTATTCCCATTATGTAGCATATCATGAAATGAATGTTATTGTTAAGCATAAGGACAGGACACATTAGAGGGATCTTTTATTACACAGTCTTCATTATAAAAGAACAGCTAGTGCTAAAGTGCTATCCGAGTGATAGGTAGAGGTACATTGTTCTTGTGCTGCTGTCTCTGATTAAGATTGGGATAATGCACAGTTCCTGCCTTTTGTGTCCATCAGGAAACAAGACAGACCAAGGTAAAATGGATGAACATATGTTGGCAAAAGATTAAAAAGACCAGTAGTAAAGCCCATTAATAATTCTCATATTTAGGATTTGCTTGGTACTGTACTTACAGAATCTACAACATTTAATCTCTTTTCAGAAAGACCAGCTGAGAGAACCTTTTTTCCTCCTCTGAGTGATAGGCCTAGATTTTCGGAGGCAGCACATTTGTCTGTCAGAGCTCTTGGCTGGTGTCGTGATTTAGTTTCCGTCAAATGATGCTGGTGTCCGGTTGATGATATAGCCCTGCTGGATATGGGGAAATTTGTTACCTTTAGCTTTGACAGGAAGATAATTGCTGATGGTTAACAGAACTGTGCAGAATCCATTGGTTTTGCAGCAACACAAGCAATGGAGTCTGCCTCAAGAAGTCAGTCTTTTCACAAAAACTTGTGTATTCTGCTTCTTTGCAAGACTTTGTTTTTTCTTTTCTTTTGGCACCAAAGTGTATCTTTGTATTGGTAGCTTTGGAAGCTTATTGACCTGAATAGAAACAACACATCTTGCAACGACCAAGACTGATGATGTAACAGCTCCTTTTTTTTTTTAAATCTCTTTTAAAAAATTTATTTTTTTCTTTATTTTTAGGCACAGCACTTGCAATCTTTCTTTGTTTAAAACAGTTGCTAAAAGAAAGGCAGGAGTTGCTGATTGTTTGCCTTTGCTAACTGAAACCATATTCTGTGTATATAATTTGTTAAATGTAAACGATGAAAATATTAAAACTGGTCTCAGAGTTGAAAGGGAATAGAAAAAAAATTAGGATAAAACAGTAAACACTTAGTTAATTCAAAAGATTTTAAAATTCACTTAAAATGCTAGAACTCAACTTTAAGGGGTTACTGTAAATTGGTCAGTGAATATATTGTGATCACTTTCTTAATTTTAAAGGTTTTGTGGGCGAAGACTTGATTGGATTTTTTGCCAGAAGTTTTCTATGCAACATTTAACCCCTGTATCAGTATGCCTTTTTCCAGATATCTTGTAGGGATAAAATCATCTTTCCTGTCTCTGCCCACTTATTTCTCAAGTCTGGACTGTGAGATACAGAATTGCCTGAAAAGCTTCTCCCATTGTTCCTCCCCCATATGACAGTGAAAAAAAAAATTGTTTTTTAATAGCAGGAGAAGCAGGGATCTATAAATGGAGTGACCAACAATATCATTTTACTCATCTTATTGGTAATGTTTTTTAATAGTCCTGGACTGCTTGAATCCTCTAAACAAGGAGGGCTTAGACTGATTTTAGTAAATATCTCTATCATAGCACTTTTTCCAAGAGGGGAATTCTGACAAAAATAGGACAATATTAGGCTCACGCAGAGAGAGGATTATCTGGTCTCTCACAATATAGGTAATTTATGCAGTTCTTTGCTTCTAAAATGACTATTGATTTTGGGGTGTTCACCTTTAAAAGGTTTATGCTTGAATTAACTGAAAACCAGACTCACCTTCATACATACTTTTCTTCACACTCACTTTTCTTCATAACAACTTCCAGACATTTATCTGCATACTGCCTTCATCACTTCAGTTTCCAACAAGTGTCCTCACATGCTACTTTTGTTTTTTTGTTTGTTTGGGGGTTTTTGTTTTGCCTCTAAGAGTAGGTTTCCTTGCACATGTTTTTAAATCCATGTTGTTCTTCTCTGCTCACTTTGGGCTGTGTGCCAGTCTGTGTCCTTTCCTTTGGCTGCCTACTTTCCTCAGTTCCAGTCTGCAGCAGCTGTGGATGCAGAGCTTAAAAAGCTCAGGTTCCCCTTGCATGTGTGAGCAAATTTCCTTCTGCAAATCTTAAATTGGTGTGCCAGAAAATGTTAATTTTCTGGTAACTGCTGACACTTAGCTTTCATGCCTATATCCTATCTTCATATCTTGGGAGAAAAGAGATTTGGGATTAAACTGTCTTATTTTTAAATGTTATTTTTTTAATTAATCATATAGTTTGATTCCCCATTGTGTTAAGGAGAAGGGAAATTCACAAAGTAATTTGAATTTCTTGGTCATTGAATTAATTCATATTTTTATACCAACAGTGGATTGCTACAGATTTTGTGTAAACTTTTTGTGTAAAAATTAGTTGCCACTGTGCATTAATTTCCCAACAGATCTACAGTGAGGAGTTTGTCATTGTAGTCCAACATGCAGGAAGTATTTCCTCACTGTGATACCAATGTTTGAAAGTACAATGCTTTCTGTATCACAGAGCTGTGTTTGTCAGGACTCTGTCCTAAGATTCTGACTTAAAAAATCTGACCCATAGCTCTCAAAGTGTCCTCACATCCACCTGGTACAGAGCTGGTTTAGTAGTTAAGAACATGGAAGTTATGGTGTGAAGTGATGGAATAAAGAGGATTTCACTGAAAGTGCCATGCAGTAGCACCTCAAATTTAATGACTTTTTAAATAGCTTGTGGGAAGAAAGGAAACTGTGTTGTATTCTCAGTGAGATGTCACCAAGGTCTAAAATTAGAGAAGTTACTGTGAAACACCTGACCTTTCCCCTGAAAAACAAAGAATGTTTAAATTGCATGTTGTGCCTCAAAGTTTCAGTCCCCTCCCAGTGCCCCCCTTCCCCTCCAACTCTGCATCATTTTATTTTCTTTACTTGGTTTTACCACTGTGTGACCTCGTGTTGTATTTTTTCTGAATGACAATGAAAGTAATTGAAAATATTGATTGGCAGTACAGTTAAGTTGTCAACACAACCATTTAATTTGTCAGGAGGACTTGTTAAATTGTCAAAAATCATATAAAAAAACTCCTTCAGTCACTGATGATATACATTAGAGATGTTCACAAATCAAATGGCCCATTTTTGAGATAAATGTTGAAGAAAAATCATGAAATAGCTTTCTCCAGACTTTTTTTAAGGTCAGATTAAAAAAGAATACCCAGAAAATACCTGGCTGGCAAACAGTAGAGCACCTGGACATGTATTACTTATTTTCCAACAGCACTCTTACACACTTCTTATTTATGACAGTCTGGATTGAAATTTGGCATTGCTTCTGCAGCAGGTGTGTTTATTTCAGTGGTTTGTTTTAATGTTCAGGAGCTTTAATCTCAGGTTTTATATCTAGGCTCTACCAGAAAAGACAATGCTATTAGTGTTTTATGAACCTTATCTTTGTGTTAGGATAAATATTGCATTTTTGTCAACATGAAACTATGCAGAAATCTCCCTGCACATGATTTGAGTCTGTGCACTCAATCTTGGGTACTGGTGCAGCTTCAGGTGTGCTACAGTTCTAATGAAATGATGCCAACTTCTCTGCAGTGTCCTGCTTTTTCTTCTAAATATAATGGCATTTTGAACCATAGGTGAGATTTTCTAGGATGTCTCGGGCAGTAATTTGCACAAATCCAATCAATTTATTATGCAATTCAGAGGGAAATGTTCCTACTGACTCAGGACATTTCTGCAATTCTTCCTGGAGTTTTCCTTTTCTTGGGGCTGCTGGTACTCCAGAGCTATTGAATGCTCTTGTTTTCCATTGGTTTTGTAAAGCCAGCTGGCAGAAATGAAAAATGTGCTTCTTCATTCTTCCCGATTATAAATCTGTGATACTTCATACATTAGGATTCAGGTAAAGAAAGGTTTTTAGCTTTCAGTCCTGCAAGTTCACCAAATGATGGATTTTGTTGTAAAAGTGTTAGAGAATTTTTTTTTTTTTTTCTTTTTTTAAGTTACTAAAAAGATTACTTATTTTCTCTTACATCTTGGCATTTGGTCCATAAGAGTCTTGACTTTACAGACAAAAGGTGCTAAGAAATCTCAGGTTATACTTAGGAAATATTAGGAGCCACATTTGAGGATCAAAATTTGTATAGTGTAAGACAATATGATCAAGATTTTTGGAAGTGTTAAGGGATGTTGTGATCTCAGTTGTGGGGATTTGTAAATGAGTTCATGGTTCATACCATCATGTGTTCCTAAATGAAAAGCACATGGATGTTCCTTGCTTTTCTCTGTTGATCACTATTAAATACAGTATTAAAAGTCTTAAAGATGTTTTAGACTCATTTTGCCAATCTAAACATGAAATTTACTTCCATATTTTTTTCTTCTCTGCCAAGCCTATGCCCTTTCTTTTCTCTCTGATGGGATTTGACTTACCTGGCAAAAAAATCAAGTAGTTTTAATATGTGGAGTTTTGCATCTCTCAGCTACTTTGCAGATTTTTTTTTTTTTGGTAAGTATTTTGGGATATAATGCACTACATAAATATATAAATACACATAATTCATTATTACAGCTTATTTTATTTGAATAAAAAGCTTTCTCTTTTTGTATGAGAGCTGCATGGTGGTTTGTGAAAATACTAATATTTTAAATGTGCCTATAATATTTAGAGCTGTAACTGGTTTTTAATAAAATAGACTGTTCAAAACTGAAACCCATTTCCCTAAGCAATCATTCTTCCAACATAAAGAACCATTAAGAAGAAAGCAGAGATGGGATGCTCTGCAGCTGGATTTAGGAACGTGGTAGACTGATAAATAAATAAATAAACAAGCCCAAAGCACAGCAGTGGGGTTTAGGGAATAGTTAGCAATAATAGCTTGTCTTAGGTCAGAGAATTTCCACCTTATCACATCATTGTGTTAAATAACATTTTCTGAAATAGGGTTGTGCCTTTTGAGGTTATGAAAAGTCTCCTTCTGTCTTCCCCCACCATAGAAAGCCATACCATCCTTCCTGCGACAGTCCATGCCTCTCCTGCTGCCAGTAAATACGTTTTAAAAACCCTACAGTATTATAAATACAATTGCCAATATACCTTATTTATCAAAGATCATTTAAGGAAAAGCTTGCATGTTTTATAAGCATGTTAAATTAGCCATCTGTTCATTATATTGGAGATTTTTACATTTTAATTATGATTTGTGATGTCCAAATTATAGGTCGGTGTGTACGCCTTTGTTGCAGTGGCTTTCTCTCATCTATCAGTTCATTTGAGCTGTAATATTACTTTCTTCTAATAAAATTTTAAGCTCATCAAGTCAGGACAGGAAAATTGTCCATGGATTGGTCTCCTACTGAGCTCCAAGTATTAAGAGGGGGGCCGGGTGTCTTCAGAATTGTTCATTCTGCTTGCAGGTTGCAAGGAAGCTTTGTGCCACAGAGAAGCAGCTCTAACCTGAATGTTGGAAGATCTTGACCTTAATTGTTCAGGACAAGGACAATGAATCTTGATCCTTGAGCAGTCTTAGCTATTCTGGGAAATGTAGTCATCTCAAAATATGACAGTTTGGTTATTACTGATCAGACGTGATTCAGATGAGATTTCCAGGGATCAGTGATTAACATACACCATCTACAAGTAATATTTTTTCAGGGTCATATTCTGCAGGGAGCTTGGTTAGCTCAAATCCTTAAGTCACTGCTTTCCTTTTTAAATATTGGATGGATGTTGGTACAAAAGCCTGCAACTTCTTTTTTTCATCTTTTATTTTTCCTCTCCAAGTGGGTAGGCATACCAAATTACTTATGGAAAAGCTAATACAGCTGAAGGTATTACATAGCAGAGTGTGCTGACTAACATTCTCCTGGGAAGTGCTTTCAATAGAACACACCATAAATCCCTTATTTATGAAAAGAGTTCTGTTTCTCTAGAGGTGTAATTTCTTTACTCTTGCCAAAAAAGCATGTAGCAGTCTTTATTTCTGCAAATGTCTTAGGCTGGGTAAATTCTGAATTTGTGATGCACTGAAGAAAAGTGGCATGAGACATTCACATAATGGAATGAGGGTTTTTTGATAAGTGCCAGAACGCAGGTACCTACAGAAAAGTTGGGTGTCTTGCTTTTAGAAGATAACCCAAGGTGACAACTGGACCTCAGAGTTCATTGGCTGAAAGGAAATGTGAACATGGCAAGTGTAATGGTTGTGAATTCTTTTGGAACTCTTGTGGAAGAAATGGATGTTGCTCTCTAGCCTTGGGGGTTCCAATAAGCTTCCAAAAACTGATTGTGTAGTGCAAGGCATATATTTAGTACTACAGTCCTGATATTCTTTTGAGGATTTCCCTTCCTGCATATTTCTGGATGCAGTATGCCCTGTTGAAAATTTTCGACCTGTAAAATGTGGAATATTTTTTGATAGGTGACCTTGCACATTGCAGGTGCACAGTGCTTTGCAAGGTTTATTTCTGTTTAGGGGAAGTGGAGAAAAAGTGATCTTACTAGTTCTTGAACTCTAAAAAACTTTGGACACGTTCGGCTTTTGTAGTTTCTTTCCAATTTTTGAACAGGACAGATAAATATTTTATGCTAACCTAAGCTTCACAGGCTTTCAGTCTACTAAAACTGCAGATCTTAGCATGATTCCTTGTTGTTCTTGTAACCAAAAATGCTTACTTTGCTCAGAACAGCCCATTCTACTAAAAAACCATATTGTAGTATATATTATGTTCTTCTGTGTTCTCACTAGTATTTAGAGAACAGAGAAAAGCCTTTTCTTTGTCCTCTCCATACTGTAGATACTTAATTGTAAGTGTTTTGCTTGCATCAAGTGTGACATTTTCATGTAGTGCTTCGCATTTGAGGATTGTGGCTAATCATTCCTTCTATCAAGCCCTGATATTTTCTACTTAGCATGTAAAAATTGAGCTAGAAAGGTGGATTCTTGCATAAGAAAACTGGTCTAAAAGGTATACTGAGGTCACTTTCCACCCCTGTGTCAGGCTGTCATGGGATCTTCGACATGCCTTTTAGTTTCTTGTGCCCCAGTTTACAGTGTTTAAAACACGGCTACACAGCTAAAATGTCTACTTATTGTCAATTTTGTATGCTGTGCTGATATTTATATGTAGGGTCAGGGTTTTGTTCTTACTCTCTGGGTTTGGCCTCTTCAAATGGCTGCAGCTTTGGTCCCAGAGTGTGATGCAAACCACAGACTGATGTCTATAAAGAGATTTTTTTTTCTTTGAGGCACCTAGACAGTACTCACAGCAGGGAAGGAGCTGAAGAAGCTGGCAGAGTAACAGATTAGTATTTGTCTACGTGCTTATGTCTATGGTTTAATAATGAATTAATATTTTTTGGTAGTTATTTCTAAATCTCATACCAACGATGTCTTAGACAAATAGCATTCCAGTGTGCAGAAGACCTTGCCACTGTTAGGTTTGCTTGTTTGTGAATGACTGATCCATTGCACCATTAAAAAATAGAGTTAACTCCGTTAAGTGAAATGGCGCAATAAATTTTGAACTCTTATGGAATGACTGTTTCACTCATCATTGATTGCTATTTACTTATTTATGTTCATCAGTTACTCTTTGTGTTGTCATTCTTTTATGGCTGTGTCAATGTGATAAAATCATACATCTAGCTGTCTCTTGCATCCCTACTTACAAAATCTGCCCTACATTTTTCATTGTGTCTTATATTTTTATATCTGCTGCTCACACAGGTGCTGCTTCTTCCCTTTAGGAAAAAAGTATGTTCCATCAAAGTATTCAGCTATGGCTTCCTCACTTGTGACTGTCATTTTCTGAAGAAGGGGCTCTAATGTGGTTTTTGGTTTTTTGTGGAGTGTCTGGGACCTATTAGCCTGTTAGTGTCAAAAAGTAATAAATTAGCAGTAATGACTCACACTTGTGCTATCTGCGCCCGGAAGTGAGTTTAAACTACTTTCATCTCCTTTTCATATGGTCTGCAACAAAATTCAGATAAAAGCCATCTTCTACACTGACTCTAACTCTGTAGTCTTTGAACCTGTGGCTTGGTGACGATACAGTATTGCATTAATTCTTGCACCATTTAGTCTCCTTATCTAATGGCCCAGGCTTATTCTTTGTAACTAACAACAATGAAGGGTGCCTTTAAGAAATCTCCAGTGAGCATTGAGGCATTACAGATTAGGTCAGTAGAACTGCTGCTAGGTTGAGCATGATGGATGAGTGGGAGAATGAGTTTCTGCCGCACAGTATTGTGAAATCTTTTCATTGTCACCAACGGGCCTATGAGAGGCTGATGAATGAGGGAGCAAGTGTCAGAAACGCCCTTCCTTGCCCTGGTACACTTTTAATATCTCCCAGAGCTACAGGATGAGTATTGATAAAAGTAAAGTTTAAAAATAACCATGGAGTGATAGGTAGCAATGATTTAAGGAGAAGGTGGCGATGGGGTTAGAGAGGGTTCATTTTGTAAAAGCACACAGAAGAGAGGAAGCTGAACTGTGTGGATCAGAGAAGGAGCAGTAGGCTTTTTATAAAAAGTTAATGTGATGAGGATGACGAGTTCCTTGATGGATGAGTTACTTCCATCTGGTTGCAGTATATGTAATAAATAGCTGTGCTCATGTTTGACCTCTCCCCACTTATCAGGCACATCTTTGTCTTTTGGGATATCCAGGAGGGAACTGTCCATTACAGTCAGGGGAAAGGGGCAACAGGGAGAGGAGAGTGATCAACATGCAGAGCTTGGGAGCTTATAGGGTTGAACATACAGCAGGTGGAAGTGATGTCAAAATTTTATAAGGTGAGCAAGAGAGAAATAGTTCCATTACTTCCTATGCACTGTCATTTTAGAATAGGGAGCATATTTTGAAATGGTTTCCTGCATAAAAATGTTGCACAATCTCATTTTTCTTGTTCTAGATTTGTAGATTAAGACATTTTTTGCCTTGATTTCTGGGTTTTTTTCCACATCCCTTTTTATTTGTGTCTTATCCAGGGAAAACTTGACAAAAAAAAATTGTGTTCCTTAATGTAAACTCTTAAGGGGAGGATATCAAGGGATATTCAGGAGGGAACTGTCCATTACAGTCAGGGGAAAGGGGCAACAGGGAGAGGAGAGTGATCAACTCTCCTCTTAGGTAAGAGTTCTGGCTTATTGATAGAACATATCTTTGCCTTTGGAAATTTTTATCAAAGCAGATATGCAGGAATGAGCCAAAGATTTCTTTTACTTGTCATGAAGAATTTCATTCTGGAAAGAAATAGTTCATTATACCTTCAAGAAATGTGCTCAGAAACCAAAATGTGGTGTTAGACGTTGCAGTGTTGTCAAAGCCTTCGAAAGTAATATGAATTTCTATTTTTCTATTGATTAAGCTGGAAATGATATGTCAATAGAAACACTGAGTGAAGAACCTGCATGAATCACGTGAGTTTAAGGAAGTCAAGGTCTTGCACTGCAAATGTTAAAACTAATTTTCCCGCCTGTACATTGAAATGCCTTTTTTGTTGGCTTGTTGTTTTGGTTTTTTGTACCCCTCAGAGACCAAGATTTTTTCTTCTTCTCTATTTCATACAGAGTGGATCGCATAGCTCTGGAGAAATTATATAAAAGGACTTCAAATGACTTAGCATTTGTTTTAACACATGGCTTTGTACAAACTTATGGCTGAAGATATTTTTGAGCTCTTTTTTTTTTTTTTGGTCATATTTACAATCAAAGAATTACATGTCACCTAATGCTGATATGAATTTGGCATCACATGTTGCAGTGGTGCTCACAAAGCCACTATGATGCTTGCTCTGAAGGGATGTAAAGTGCAGGCATATCTGCTTGCTCAGTGATGGATCCATAATATCATTCAATACATTCAAAAAATCCTTTTGAAAGGCTGTGTTCGTTCAAGGCAAGGGGTTACATTTTGAATTTAGTTTCACTTTAATGTTTAAAGAGCTAGTAGAAAAATAATTGCTAAAATTAATTTTCAAGTTATGTGATAGAAATTGTTACCCTTAAAAATGTACCATCTTGCATGAGTATGTATATGTAAGGGCATTAAGATGCTTAGTGGTGCTTATGAGCTGTTGTCTTGGAGTCCCAGTTCTACTTCATGACAGTAGGCTGGGTTTCAGTGGTTGAGAAACAGAAGTTAAAATCAGTTTTCTCCTGAATTACCTGCATTCAGTATTTACGTGGCAGATTTCTTCTCTGAAAATAGTTTCCTTTGCCTTTAAAATTGGTATGTGAATGAAGCCGTTTGGTTGAATAGCAACTTTTTCCCCCCTAAAATCTTCTTACAGTTGCCATACTGTCTTCTGTCTTAATATTCCCCCAGTCTATTGTGTTTCTTTGCACTTTGTGAGATGTATTTCCTGCCTAGCAACTGTTCTTCAAAGAAATAGTAGTAATTACTTCAGTAGTTTTAGTTAAGTAGCAATACTAACCTTGCATACCATAGTAGTAAAAAAATATAGTATTAATCAGCTGAAGGTACCTAAGAACAACATCCTCCTGTGGAGGTGATGGGGTGAGAGTGTGTGTGAATCTTTTCTTGTTGTAGTCACCTCAGAGAGGTTAGTGTTCAGTATCCCCTTGGTATTCTGTAAGTCAGAGAGTTTCTCTGGGTTCCCTTTGTTCCTACTGTTCCCTTTGGTTCCCACTGATTTTCTTTTTTTAATGGAAAAACTGAGTTCATAGCAGGAGTCTGACTTGTATCCCTTAATTCTCCCCACTGCATCCATGGCAAGGTCTATTACCTTTAAGCACCCAGAGAGCTTGAGGGAATTACTCAGGTATTCTGTGAGGAAAGGGCTCCAAGCCCCTTTTGGCACCAGTTGCTTGGGCTCTGCATGCACAGGGGCTGCTGCACGTGTGCCTTGGAAGGGCAGAGGAGGGCAGAAGATAATGTCTGCAGTGCCATTTTCTCTTCCACTTCTCCTGGCCAGCTGGAAGGGTATGTATGGAAAGGTGCATTTTCTTCATAATCTCACTGTCATTGTGGAGGATGTAGGAGGTTCTTGATGAGCATCTGGCTGCATTCTTGCCACACTGACTGTTGATCTGAGCGGACACAAGCTCGCATCTAAGCTTAGAGAGAAATTAAGA